>AYEL01071619.1:0-30048 GCA_000484575.1 Olivierus martensii
ACAGCTTCTACAGTGCTACATTCTTAACTTGTCGTCGACTATAGTAAAACTTGATTAAAACAAGCAAATATTAATTCAAAATTTGATTTACATAGATTTTATATACAAAAATTGTCACTTAGATTACAGCTTCTTGAAAATAGCTAATAAAATCACTCTATTTAAAGAAAAAATCAATCAAGAACAAAAATTGTTTATATGCTTACAAAATTTTATATATTTTGTATGAAATATTGTGTTAAATATTGACACAGCATTTTTGATGCAATATCTAAAAGATTTATAAATGTCCAAAATTCATTTCTTTATTATATCTTAAACTAGCAAGGGTGCCGATATTGCTTGGGAATTTCAGTTATATAATACAATTATGTCATCAGGATGTTGACACCTTTGCTAGTAATAAAAAAAATTTTAATTAATTTTCATAAATTTATAATTACATCAGTGTGAATTAAGATGCAAAAAAGTATATCAGGAAATTAGAATAATTGCTTAAAATATTAAAACTTCAATAAATTTAATTTTTGTAAAATTTTATATCATAAGAATTCAAAAAAATTTTCATTACTATTCATTTATATCATCAAAATATTTCTCAAATTTCATAGCTTGTTTTTTTCTGCAGAAATTCCTTTATCAATTACTTATAAATACTTGACTGTCTGGCTAATGTTCACAGAAGAGAATACTATAATTGTACCTTAGTAAAAAATGACAAATACAAGTTCTATTTTGGTATTTCTGTTGATGATAGAACCAAAACTTTATATATTTTTGGAAAACTTTTTGAAAATTAGAAATTTTCAAATTAAATTTTTTATTAACATAAATATATGAATTTATGAAAAGTCATCAAAATTCATGTATCAATAACATAAATCTTGGCTAGACAAAAATGTATTAACAATAGATGTGAATTTTCTGAAAAAGTTTAATTAAATAACACAATACCTCATTTATTTTTTGAGATCTTTCAAATATACTCTGAGCATGTATTAACAATATTCATATGCTTACAAACTACAAGCTAGGTCAAGTGAACTAAATATAATAAATATCATCTATTAATTTTTTATCAATAATATCTTTGCCACATACCTGACCATTCCACTAGAAGCATTTCCTTGTGCAGTATCCTTTTTCTTAATATATTGCATATAATTATTTATACCTCTGTATATTTTATCATCATCTTTTACTTCCTGTAAATTTAACAAAAAAATCTTAACTAGGACAAAATTTTCAATCAATAATATATGAAAATATTTTTGTATATTATTATATGTGAAATTTCTGAAAAAGTTAAATATAATTAAATAACACAATACCTCATTTATTTTTTGAGATCTTTCAAATATACTCTGAGCATCACGATCTTTCTCAGTTTCTGTTTCTAAAGTAGCAGTGGCACCCATATCTGAAGGTCCCTCTCGTTCCTAATAATCAACAAAATTAGAAATTTTAATAAATATTTCAACTTTAAAAGTTAATTCATTCTTGGAGTAGGTTCATAAAGTAACTCATAAACCAAGAATTAATCTCTCATAGACAATGTTAAAAATAGTTCTATTCTCAACAATGAAATTTTGATGATAATTGAAATTAGGAAAGGTCAGCAAATCAATAGTTAATAAATAAATCATTGTTTCATCATAAAATCATATAAATGTTAAAGAAGTTTTATTCTTCATTATTATTGACAGAGAAGTAGATGAGCTTTTAAAAAGATGAACTACTATCTTAGTCACAATTCTGAAATGAAAGTTACTTACTTTTAAGTTTAATAAAACCATATCCAATATTTAATTACCTACAAAAATATTAATTTATGGTCAGTCATACATATCCACACTTTTTAACAAAAATCAAAAGCATCAATATGATGATTATCAATAAAAATGGCAGAGTGCATGGCTGACATGATGGGAACACATTGTGAATGAGTCAATGAATCTTATGATATTGCAAAAAATTTTCCAATTCTTGATTGCTCCAATTATAAGCCAATCCTCCTCCTTCAAAAAATTTTTTTAGAAAAAATTTTCTTTGTGCTGACATTTGATGTTTATGCACAAGTATATATGATAATCTTGTATTTTCTAAATGATCAAAAGTATTAAAAAATACACAAACTGTTGATCAGAAAGATCAGCATATAGATTGTTACATTTCCATTTAACATTAAGTAATGATCTATACCAGGGGTCGGCAAACTGCGGCTCTTTGGGTACATATATTTGGCTCTGAAGTAAAATTGAAAATAAAACTATCATAGAAGAACTAGAAGAAGAAAAATGCAGTCTGATTTCACATCACAAGCAGACTGCAATAAAAGACCTACAGAAGATTTTCAATACTTGGAATTGTCTTCTCGACTCATATCATGCTTTGAAAAAATTTGCATTTGGTATTCTCAATATTTTTGGATCTACATATTTACGTGGGCAATCGTTTTCTAACATAATTTCATTAAATGTAAATCGAGGAGCCAAATTACTGATGCTAATTTGGAATCATGCCTTAAAAACGACTAGCTACAAATTGGACATACAGAAACTTTCTAAGGAAATGCAAGCTCATTGCTCACACTGATTAAAAAGAATGAGAGAATTTTTTTGTGTAATTTATTTTTTCGTTTAATAAAGATATAATTAATATTATAACCTGTTATAATATTTCTTTAAATTTTCCTTATTTATAAAAATATAGTTATGGCTCTTGAATAATTTTTAAATTGTTGTGAGGGACATGTTTGGCTCTTCCGTCTCAAAAGTTTGCCGATCCCTGATCTATACAATAGTGGTTGTCATGTTATTCACTAAAAAACATTGGTCTACACATTTCATTTGTGAAGCACCCAATAAATTACCAGTTTTGAATATATTTAAATATGAACAATTACATACACATGCATATTTTTAACAATAGAACTGAGAAGAAATGGGTATTTTTTAAAAATAAATATGGCAGATCACATTGCCACTATATGACTGTGCTAATAGCATAGAGGACACAATGCATCAAATTTATATATTTTCAATCATATTTAATGAGTATCTAATATTTAAAAAATATTAAATTATGTACAGTCATTCATATTCATATATATTTGACAAAAATTCAGTAAGATAATTTCTGTTAGAAACAAATTTGAGAATTACATGGCTGGTATGAAGGCACAACAGAAATGCATTATGACTATAATGGAAAATCTTGTTTGAAAAATTTTTGAATTTTTTACCAGATGTATAGGCTCATAGAAACCCATTTGGTGCACTGTAGTAGTGGCACACTAGTGGCAGTTTTAAGAAATAACGTGTGGTAAACACGAATTTTAATTGTAATAGCAACTGTAATCATGATGAACATAAGAGTACAATTAACATGAAATTTCAAACAATTATTCAGAGGCAAGAATTCTTTAGACCTAAACCTATTTGGAAAGGGAAAAATCTAATGGAATCTGGACATGTAGATAGTGTTACATAAATTTTCCCTGAAGGAGTGGTGACAAGTAAATGGATTCTTCAAATGAAAGTAAATCAGCCTAATTACAAAGTAAAATTATAGATAAGTAACAAATAGTAAAAAATTCAATAAAATATTTAACTAAGATATTTTTAAATTATTTAAATACGGATTCCTCAAATGAAAGTAAATCAGCCTAATTACAAAGTAAAATTATAGATAAGAAACAAATAGTAAAAAATTCAATAAAATATTTAACTAAGATATTTTTAAATTATTTAAATATATTGTAATGCTGTAATATAAGAAATTAAAAAATATTAAATTTATAAAATCGAATTGTATTTATCATGGATGGTATTTACTAACAAGTCACTGTAATCTTGATTTGTATTAAAAATTGAAATAAAGATTTATTTTTCAGCTTGTTTATTTTAATTAACTAATATTTTTTATTTTTATAATTTAGCTTGATAATGAAAATAAACTAATGTGGGGTCAATGCAATTGTGTTGCTGGAGGGGAGGGTTTATATTTCTTGGAAAATCAATCAAGTTTTATCATTTTAATTAAAATTAATAAATTGAATAATGAATATATAACGGTTGCAGTAATATATCCGAAGCTGAAGAATTGGATTCAGCTGAAATCATCATTGAAGGAATTGATTTATTATCCGATTCCGAATAATATTCAAATTAATGTAAAATTAACATAGTAAAACTAAAAAATAATTAATAAAATGTTTATTTGGTATACAAATGTTTCTAAATTTTAAGAAAGTTTATTTTATCACGTTTGCCACATTTCCTTCTCTAACCAACCCTTTCAATATATTTTAATCGTTGGCTTGCTGACTTTGAAGTTGGTTTCTTTCGATAAACTGAAGGAAAAACTGATGGCACATAATCTGGATTATCAGAATGATATATAGGTCTTTTGCTAATAAAATGATCAGAGCAAATTTTTGAGTATTTGGTTGGATTCCACACAGTTCCATTTACTCTTCAAAAAATATTCCCTTCATTTAATTTAAAACTTTACCAAGGATCATTTTTCTTGCTTGTAAAATATTACTTGATATGCCTCACAGTTTGAATCCACTTTTTTCTCCTTCCTGGATCTTTTTTTAGTGAAGGAAAACTAAACATAGGAACTTTGGGTGTGCTGTAATTATTTTTATGACAACCAACAACATAGCAATAACTGCCATTGTAACTTTTTTCTGCCATTGTTTACCACATGTTAGTTTTTCTAACAGTCACTAGAATGCACTTTGTACGAGGGTCGTTCAACCCAATCTGGAATTTTTTTCTTTCCATATTTAAATGGACGCCTAGGCTGGAGGTTTTGTATGCAGTAGAAACTGGCACCTGTGTCCTGTATTGTATAACTTAAAATTCATTCATAGATGGAAAAACTTGTGTTGGATATACAGGTAAGTCTCATGCTACACAACAAACAGGCATGGATATGCTAGATACAGTAATGACTTTACACTGGATTGTTTAAAACAAGAATGGTTTCTTCACAGAAAACTTTTGCCTGTGTTTAAAGCAGACTTGGTTTCCAGTGTGTTAAAAATAATAATGACACCAACACTGTTTTTTCCTTAATATATAATGTTTGTGAACAATATTATAGCTATTGTTTGTACATAGGAATAATATTGCTTCTAATATAGCATTTGTAAATTTATTTAAACCCTTTTTGCATGTACATTCAAACTTTAGGCTACAAACAGTTTAACAAAATGATGAGAAAGAGTAGTGAATAAATGAATATAATATTGATATGTTAAAATACAGTGCATTAATATTTCTTATCAGGTCTATATGTAGATACGGCTTTTAATGTTTAGGTTCTAACAAAAGATATTCCTTATGAATTCTTAAATCTGTGCTTTCTAATGACCAAACATTTTATAAAATATTAAAAGCCATACCTACATGTAGAGACTTGGTAAGCAGTTAAAAAGGGCTTACAGTTGTAAAATTGACAAAAAAGTAATTTTTTTTTAACATATGTTTGAAAATATTGGGTATCACTCCCACAATGCTGTCACCAGGTGTGGGCTGCATCCACTGCAATCCCTAGTGATGCCACAGCATTTTAATATATCAATACCAATAATATACTTGTTTATTCACTACTCTTTCTCAGCATTTTATTAAACTGTTTACAGCCAAAAGTTTGGAATATACATGCAAAAGATTTAAATAAATTTGCAAATGCTATAGATTACACTTTATTGATGACATTATTTCTATTAAAATAAAAGGAATCAATAAAAATAAGTATTCCATGGATAGTTGAGTTATAGGCATTGCAATTCAAATTTCTGATGCTCTTCTCAAAGACTTATTAAATGAAACTAATAGAGACAAAAAAATGCTCTAATTCTGTATTTAATTGTTTAACTGTACTCACCTGTTGGATTTAAATAGAGAGTGTCTTATTAGCTGTGATTAATTTTTGACCTGCATGGATGTACCTGGCTCATAGGATTAATTTGTGCAATTCCATATGCTAACTGTTGACGAATTACTTTCCCAATTCAGAATTCAATAATTTTCTGAGTTCAAGTTGATTAAAATTAATTTTAAATTAAATGAATTCGAGCTCAAATTTAAGTTTACAGCCCTGGTCCTGTGTCTTTATAATGCAATTCCGATATTTGCTTAACATAGATTTCTTGGTCCCAACTGATATGTTATATTAATTGATATGATATATCAATTGGGACCAGGAAAGATATATCTATAAATCTAGCATATTAGTTCTATATAAATTTATCTTTATTTTTCTGATAGGTCTTCTAAGTTTTCAAATAAAATAAAACTGTTTAAAATAGTAATAAAATGTAATTTCATTATTTTTTTGCTACTATAGTAGAAGCCACTTATTGTAATCGCAGATATTGTTATCAAACATTTAATGTTATCAAAATTTACTATCCCGAATCATCCATATTAAAATGCATTATGAAAACTCCATTTATAGTAATCAGATACACCATTATACAATACCATATTCAAAACTAAAAAAATATCGCAGATAATACTAAAATATTGGTTAACATTTAAAATTAAAAAAATATCGCAGATAATAACCACTATAAAATACCGCATTTAAAATAAAAAAATATCATAGATAATACTAAAATATTGGTTAAATCTATTAAATAAACAATCATTATTTGTTAGTTGTTCATTTATTGTTTTGTTTTCACTAAAATTTAGGCAAAAACCAAGAAAATACGAAGATAAAACACTTGTTCTCCATTCAAAATAATCAAATTCAACTTAAGTGGAAAAATCTAATTTTGTGTGTTTTTTAATTAATAAATATTAAATCGATGTAAGTTTTTGATTTAATAAGTTCATACAGACAAATATGACTGTTTTCAAAACACGGCGCCTTTAGGTGTTTTCACCACACGTCTTGCCTTTACGAATGACGCGGCGTTATTGTTGCTAGATCTGGTGATTTTTAATGTTTTTTTTATAACGAAATATATAATTTAAAATTGCTGATATAATGATTTAGCGACTTTATAATTGCCTGTATTGAAAAAAAAATTTATTTTTGATATAATAATTTTCTTACTATTGCTCCAGTACTTCATGATTTTCTGTAAACTGGAACTGGCAACATTAACTATAAGTGTAAATCATTTTATTTCACTTTTTGGCTTAATTGATTAAATAAAACAAAGTTCAATAAGTGTTCTTCGGTCCGTTATAGAGCTATTATTATTATTAACATTATCTTTTAATATAATTTTCATTTTTTTTTCATTTTATATAGCCCCACATCTATCATTTTCTCGTATCCGTAGTTTTTCAGGAGTTCTGATGAAAATACTGAATCGAGGTTACACTATATACAGTATAACAGTATACATACAATATATACTGTATAATAATAAAAAAATTGAAAACTACTTTTTTGACAAGCACTGCAATATAAACAATAGCATTATATATGGGGAGCACTGTACCTCTTCTCTTTTAAAATCTCCAAAAAACAAGAAACATCTTTCTTCCTAGCCTTGTTGTTATTGCTTTTTGAGCATTTGAATCAATAGCTTCAAAAATCTCAATTCAACTTCAAGTCCAATCCCCTCACCAAAATTTAAAATTATCATCACGATCTGATCAGCAGGATCAGGTTAAAATCAGATTCTTCAAGCAAACTTGCTCCTGAATTTCAATAAGACTGCCAGATTTAGATAAACATGATGCTTTCTTAGAAAATCATGTAGCCAAAATAGGAATGTCCTAAACTTTTTCTAAAGAGTATATCTGTTGATCTAGATATTCAAATATAGTGATGTATAAAAAATAAGACATATAGACTCATATATGTCTACATAAGATTGGACAGAAATGGAATTTTTGTGTCCAAACACAGCACCAGTTTAGCAGATAAATCAATAGATTGTTTGTGTGTACTGAAAAGCTAATGTAATAAAAAACTGTATCAGTAATTGTAAAACAAATATTATTTTTTCATTATTATTGAAATGTAACCTATTTTTTCAACATAATTGAAAGATTAAATAAAAAATAAATATAAAACAACCAAATATTTTTTGTTTTCTTTTTGCATGATTTTTTATCCTTATTAAAACAGGTTTTTTAACTAAACATTTTGTTAGAATCTCGAGAATTTCTGAAATGGAATCTTGAATCTCAAGAAAGCAAAAAGTTTGGGTAAACACAATTCCTATACATGCTAATCTTAGATTATATTGTATTATATTATATTAGTTATATACTTTATTCTACATGTTAACTTATTTCATAAGATTAGCAATAATGGTTCCGTTGTAATAATAAATCTTTCTATGCCGAAGCATTCCAGGCATTAGTTAAACACTGTGATAAGTGTATAACTGTAGCTGGAGGTTATGTGGAAAAATAAATCCACTTTCCACACTTTGAAATTTGTTCTTCTATTTGTTTTTAAAAAAGTCCCGGATTGACTTGAACGACCCTCGTATCAATTGAATTAAGGTGCCAACAAGCCTATCAGCCAACTCATTTTATTCAAAATATTTTTCGGGAAAAATTTCTTGATTTACATACAAGTATAAGGAAGTTAACTCTGACCTGTCCTATTTTATCTTATTATGCACTTTATTATTTATCGTTATTTTCTTATTATCTAACATATTAATTTTTTAGTTTTTTTAAAATTAACTTACTTCCACCTTCTCCATTGTCGTTCGCAATCACATGATACGGAATCAGGAACTGTCCTCCGGAAGAGCTGTCCCGGATAATGACATCATCATCTAACCTAATTAATTTTACCACTGATCCGATATGTGAATGTAAGAATGATCTGTATCGATGTTTGTTCGATTTATAAATAAATTGTAAAGAGCATGACATGAATGAATAAACTCTAAAGAGGATGACATGAATGAATAACTCTGTAAGCTAATAAATTTAAACTTGTTACATGTATTTATGTAAATGAAGCAACACGAGACTGTACGTCACTCGGATATAAAAGCAGACGAAACCGACGGCTCAGAGAGGTATTGTATCGATGTAAAGTTGGTTAAGTAACATTGGAATTCTTGTAAAGGTCTACAATTTGCTTGTGAAGTAATATCAGTGGTGGAGGTAATAGAATTAAGTAGTATTTAAGGTTCCTTTTTTTTGTGAATAATTGATTGTTGATAGTTGAATTGATTAAACAAGTTTTGTTGGCTAATTACTTGTTGCTTTATTATCGTTTCAATAAAGCTTTAATTAACACTTTTGTAAATGTTTTTGAGTCTAATAAATTTATATTTTTTGTTATTTAACTTGTTTGAGAATTTCTTTAATTTATTAGTATAAGTTTCTAACATCGTTTTTGTCGGTTTAGATCTAACACTTGTTTGATACTTCTAGTTGTAAGTTACCGGTTTTGTTTTGCCGGTTAAACGTTAGTTTGTTGTTGTTAGATCGTTTTGATTTAATTATATTTATTTAATTTAGAATATAGTAAAAGACCTGAGCTCAGGACGAACTCTTGAATTTGCAGAGTCGTTAACCATTAGGTTTAGTTAGAATTAATATTGTTGCTATTCGTTAAAATCCGCGACTTTGCACAAGTATATATGGTAATTATTTTATGTTCAAAATTAAGTTTTTTATTTATATATTTATCAATTTATCAACAAAAAGTTCATTGTAATTGGATAAATTTTAGTTAAACAAAAACAGATTTATAAATCTTTAAATACAAGTATGGAAAATAATTAAAAAGAAACTTACAGCAGTCATTTTAGATTTATATGATAAACTAACAGATTTTTCATCACTATCACTACTGTATTCAACCTCCTGTTTTTCTTTTCTTGATTTGGTCTATAAAAATATATTTACAAAAAATTAATTATTTATAAATACATTATTTTTTTAAAAATATATCTAGTACAGGCATACTTTGCAATTACAGCACTTACATTCCATACCACCATTATAAAGCAAATCACAGTCTTTTTACATTTGCTAGTGCATAAAAAAAGTCTAAAAATATACTGTATATTTTTAACTTTTTTTATGCACTAGCAAATGAAAAAGGCTGTAATTTGCTTTACAGTGATAGACAAAATCTTTTGAAATTTTCAATATTTATAGCATGTTTTGCCCTCTTTCTAACAATGTAAGAATTTTTTTGGGATTTTATTTTCTTCCACTTTTCATTCCATATATGAGATCACTGTAATACAATAAATACAAATTTTTAATACAAAATCTTAGTCATCCAATGAAATAATTGATATTTTTAGATAGCCATAACTACTCTAAACAAAACAAGATATGAATGAAGAAATTTGGCCAAAATTTTCAAAAAAAATTTTTTTTTAAACCAACCAAGTTTTGCAACTTTTGTTGAACAAAATCATTTTTATTAATATTTCATATTTATTAACTCGTTCTTACATCATTTGTATAATTTTTAGTAGTACTTTTTTATAAATTTTTTTATTTATATTAAAAATCCCTAACATATACAAAAATGATCTCATCTCATATATAAACAGCTGCAATATTCTTTATGTTGCTCTAATTAGACTGCTGATGGTTTATTGTAGCAGCCCACCCAATACCACATACCATAAGGTAAAGTAGGCTTGGCTGCAATTTCTCAGGAAGCAAGTTACTGCTGAAAAGCAACAAAAGTGCCACACCCATTTAAATGGCTGCAAGGTGTTTACATTTCATTTTTCATGATTTTCTCCTAAAGTTTAGTGAAATTGAAATAAAAAAATGAATGATTAAGATATAATTTAATTTATTTTAACAGAATTAACCAATACTTTCCTATTATCTACAATATTTTTTCATTTAGCATTTTATCGCTCATTATATGAAATTTGATTTTTACTTAAAATTTCAAAAATATCATTTATCTCATCCCAAAATTAGAATAATTTTGATATATTAAATCAAAAAAACTCAACAAGATGGGATAAAAAAAAAATACAAATATTCTATCAAGTTGTTCAATTATAAACAATTTTTGTTTATATGTAATTTAAAGAAATATTTCAGCAATTGAAAAATTTAGGAACCACCCATCAAAAGTGAATATTTTATGTAATCAACACAAAAAAATCAATTTGCAATAGGCTGGATTAATTAAATCAGGATTAAATTTTTTATCCTTTTTATGGTTTTTTTTATCACTGTTTTACCATCTATCCATGTCACTGGCACATCGGCATAATTAAGTCATGCATCTACTCACAGCAAAGGCACTAAAGGGATTACATGCTAATAACACTACATTAAAACATTTGATCAGTCAACCACACAGTAATTATAAGACTAGAATCAATTCCAGATCTCACATCTCTAGTTTATCAGGATTGAAAGATACATATTAGTGAAGTACATATGCCAAGGTTCCAAGGTATGCCTGTATTATTTTACAGTTATTTAAACATTTAAAAAAATATATATTTAAATATTGTCTATGTCAATTTTCATTCATACAAGTATAAAATAACTTAGCTAAAATATGTTATAAATATGCTATATTGTTTCATAATGCCATCTATTGCCATCTCTATGTACAAGCTGAAATATGCAATAGAAAAGAGCTATCTTGATTAATTTTTATAAAGTATTTTATAAAGTTTAAGTATTTATAGTATAAGGCAATAATATAAGCCTCAAATTATAACAAACAGATACCTCAAACAAGCTTACAAATGCAGGTAAATATTAGATATTTTCTTGTAATGCATAAAGCCAATCATTAGAAATCACATCACTGCTGTTAATTACTAACATTTCTATATGCTAATATTTCTAGTATTTCAATTGATTCTTTTATTCCTACCTTCTATCAAATTATCACATGAAATTATTATTCTAGCTTGATCCTATTTAATTAAATCTTTCCATAAAATCAATTAACTCCATCACCTAGCATGTGCTATTATATACCCTAGTCAACTATTCCTTACAGTGCAAGACAAAAGTTTATGAACCTCTAATTTCCTTTTTTTACTTAAATCAAGATATATTGATTAAAATATCAATTTTTATTATGATGTTCATTCTTTTACAATAACCAAAATATTATTTTAAAGTGGATATTTTTAATAAATTTTTTAATTAGCCTTCTAATTTCAATTTAATCCAGATCATTTAATCCATTTGTTAACTTTGGACTGCCAAAAATTCACAAATCTGTCGTCTGAATTTGTCTGAGTTATCATATCATGTTCCATGTCATCTCCTTAGTTGATATTTATTTTTTTGTCCAGCTATCTTGAATCAATAATTTGTAATTTGGGAAAGTTTGGCCCCTTGTAAATAATATGATTTTGATATTTTTCATATACAAAATTTGATAAATTAGTTTCATTTTAAAATTTAACATTTAAATTTATCAGAGAAACAGACCAACCAATACTACACTTGACAATCAATGCAGAAGTCAGCATCATAGATTATGAGGGAAATAGTCAGCTGATTATATCAATTGATTGCCTGTTTATATAAGTTTATTATTTAAATATTTTTGTTATAAGTAAAAAATATAAGAAATTTAAAATTTAAGTAATTTTTTTGTTATCTGTAATCAAAATAATTAATTAGTAAACCAAAGTATAAAACTATTGACAAAAGCATCCATTCAAGTGTCAAAAACTTGATTTCAGGCTATAAGCTAGTTTCATTATGTTAACTAAGGAGAGAGGTATTACAACTTATCTTCTTTGTTTGAAAATGCTAATATAACTTTAATTTTGCAAAAAATAATTAAAAATAAATGACTTAGAACAACTAAATGAAGAGAAATTATTCATAATTTGCCATTTTTAAAAGACATTGTATCAATGTCTTGACTAAAACAACTGTAAAATGCAATAATTTATCATATATTAGTGCTAAATCTAGCATATAGATGGCACTATGATTGCAACAAATACAGGTGACCCTCACTTCACGCGATTAATTGGTTCTATGAAATAATCGCATAAAGTGAGATAGGGATAGGGGTTTCTTCAGAAGAATAAAAAAAATGAAACTTTTACATCTGTCAACAAAAAAAAATTTAATAAATGAATAGTTGGATAAGTGAAATACATGTCAAACACCTAAATACTAAATATTTCTGACAGTCTTCAATCCAATGAATGGACTGGGTCTGATGAGTCTGGATTATAACTCTCTTGCTCTCTTGAAGACTCTGCAATGATATGCTGATGACCTTCAAATTTTTAATGAAATAGTTGAGACTCAGCTGACTGACAGTATTCTTCCTACCTCTATAAAGTTCTTTGTAGCGAGCCAAAAAATTCTGAATTTCACTTTCAAACTTTAGCACTTTTAGTCTCATTAGGATCATTTTCTTCAATTATTCTGATGGCACTCTCAATATATTTAAAAAATTCAGTCATTTGTTTTATTGAAAACTATTTGATGGACCCAGCAACAAAAGGCTCCTGATTTCTGGAAATGGAAAATACCATAATTCAAATTGTTTTCCATTTCCAGAAGCTTTTCATTAGTGAGCTGTGATGAGTGGGATTTTGAGCAGTTCATCCACATCAGACAATCTTTAAACAAAAATTTTTTTAATTTAAAAAGTTATTTTACTTTTTAAAATCACATTATAGCGAAAATGCGTAAAGTGAGATTGTGTATAACGAGGGATAGCTGTACAAATTACAGCAATATTTATTTATAAAAATAAATTTTTACAAAAGTGCTCTTTTGGATAAATAGTAATATTTCTTATGAAGTCAAAAGTATTTTCCATGTATTATTTTAAGAAAATAAGAAAAACGTTGGCTAATAAATAATTATTTTATTTATTTGTGTAATATGTATCATAATTCACAACAGGAGAGAAATTCCAATGGTTTATTTACATGCAGTATTGGATTATGCTGAGCAGTATCAAATTAAAATAAATCATCTTTATTAGTTGGAAAATTCTTTAGAACTATCAAGTATTTGGTGTTATTTGAAGCAAAATATGATCAAGAATTTAATATAAAAATTTTCTTTATTCAATGCAGAAAAAAGTCAATAATTTGAAAAAAATACATAAAATTTAATTATGCAAATTAGACATGACGATTTTCATAATTTTCTTTTTTTATTTTGATTTTTAATCCAAAATTAAAAAAACAATAGTGGCACAGTATATGGCCCACTAAATCCAATTTTTTCATGCCAAAAAATTAAAAAGAAAAAATTATAGCAAAAAAATTTTAATTTCATTTTTTTTTAAATATTAAAATAGAGTTTATAAAGATATTTTTCAATTCACGAGAGGAACACAAAGGATTAAAACTGTATTTAAATTACCTATTTCTATGTCATGCTTATGTTCATGCAATCAATCTCCAAAATTCCTTAGTTATCCAACATTCTTCCAATTATTATGCTGTTTATTAATAATAAATATGATAAATACCTGATTTTTGGTCATTCTTGTATCTATTCTTATCATTTTAAATATTTTAAAATGAGATATTTTAGGCACCAATTTTAATTCATTCTCTTTGAAGTGTTCTTAATTATACTTACTTGTTAGCTCAGTTCCTGCAAATATTAAATACGTTGGTATCTGAACATTTCTTGGTTATAGGTTCTTGCATCCATATTATTTTTATCTTGCATTAGATTAGTTCTAACAGCTACAGTTTTATCATATATTTTCCCCATAAATCTATACATATAGCCTTGTTTTAATCTAGTTTTAATAATTTTATTAACTGTTCCTTTTTACTTTGACTTGTACAACAATGCATTGATGAGAATTATGCATTTTATGAACTAATGATGATCCAATATTGTGACATTCCTCAAGTTAAAGCTTTTGAATGTACTACTATAAAGTTCTGATTTATTATTTTTTAATCAGTGTCTTTGAAAAGCAGTTGGTATTAAGAATTTAATTACAATTATCATATTTTAACATTAATACATTGCCAGTTTTTAAATATAAAAAAGAAATGTAACTAATTATTCAAAAAATAGCTTAAGATTGCAGAAATTTAACCAATTTATTTAACATGATTTCAACCTTCCTTCAGGGCTATTATTAGATCTAAGACAATCTGTTACAAACACAACCTTAAAACCTTAATTTATAAGTGAGATGCTATCCTCCTCATTTATATCCATGCAATTAAAAAAAGGAAGTTATATGATAATATGCATTATCTAATAACTTTTTTCACCATATAACTATAAATAAGGAGATTAACATCCTAGTTTATAAATTATGTTTGCTTGTAACAGATTTAGACTTGATAATGGCACTGAAGTGCCAAAATCAGATAAAATGTTTTACTTTTTCAATATTAACTTATTATTTAGATAACTAGTTTATAGTTGTGCAAAAAAAAAAGAATGCAAAACAATATAAAATAGAAATATAAATTATTATATATGTACTCACACCTTGTATCATAGGATTAATAGTACCCAATTTTTTATTTTTTCTTATTATTATTGTTTCATCTTCACTACTGCCTAGAAAACAAAATCTCGTTATTAATATTTAAATCAAAGTATACTCTATATAAAACTGCAAAAAAATAAACATATTAGGGATTAATCTATATATACAAAATGGAATATAAATTTTGTTTGTCTGTCTTGCAAAGACTCCTGCACAGTTTGAATCCTTGGGACCAAACTTTTGCATGAAGACTTCCTTCAATCCCATAGGTAACATGGGTTGAGATCATCTGAGGGGGTGGGGCTTTTGGATGGCAATTTTGTGATGAAAATTCCTTCATTCAAATCCTTCAGAGTCAAATTCAAATTTAGGATGACGTCACAGTTGCACTAAAGTGGTATCATAATGATATAACAATAAATGATGTCACAAAAACACCATTGTAGTATGCCATCACAATAGTGCAATAATGTCACTGTGACATCATTACCACAACAAAGTGATATCATGAGTATTAGTCAATTCCAAATGTTATAAATAAATATATTATATAGTAAAAAGAAACTTCTACATGGCTCATCGTAAACTTACTCATAAAGTTTATAAATTCATGGGTCTGGACCCATCCCATTAAAAATCATATTTCAATCTTTCAGTAAACTCTACTGTGGGTATTGGCCAGTCTCTGGTAAGAGCTAAATGGTTATCGAAAAAGTATACTGTATGATTCAGTGACTTAATTGAAACTATTCTAATGTATAAATTCATTCCTGTTATCGAAAATTAAGTTTTCATTTCCTATTATTAATAAATAGTTAGGGCAGCAGTTTATATTTAAACAAACTTTATATTATTATGCTTCACCTAAAACATAATCTAATCTTGGCACCCTCTTATTTCATAAAAGTAATACAGACATATTTCATGGAAAACTTTATTAATACAAAAAAAGGAAAAAATAAAGGTAATTGACAATCATATTGAATTATATTAACATAATTGATAAATTAATTTTTTAATAATAACAAATAATAGTTGATACAGTGCCCTCTTGCTGACATTTGAATTTGACATTATTATTTTTAACTAAAGCACTACTAGCAGTTGAAGAAAAAATTCCTCAACTGTTAGTAGTGCTTTAGTTAAATTGTAATATTGAGTAAGAGTATAAGCATCTTTGGAACAAGTTGACTAATTATTATTTTTATTGGATATTGTTGCTAGTAGTTCTAGTGGCTGTTTTATATACTATACACTTGCAAGCATATCATCTAATATATATATCATATATCTTATATTACAAAAAACTTATATTTTTGTCAAACTTTTTGCAGCTCCTTTTGCACTAGTGTACACCCCCCAATTTGAAAATTGCTGAGTTAGGGTATTCTGATATCATGATGGAATAAGAGTTGTTAAACAAACTATTATGTATCTGAAATTCCCAAGCAATGCAGGATATCATTACTAGCATATATAATCAAGCAATAAGTTCAAGATAATAACCTGTTAGGGCATTATCTTAAAGATTTCCAGTCCCAGGTTATGACATCTTCATTTTCAGGTAAATATTAAAATTTCTAGTTTAAACGATCCTAAACAGCCAAACTTCCCCTAGCGGTTTATTTTTGATTAATTGCCAAATTAATAATTAATTTTAAATTTACACTACAGTGCCACCATCTGTTGGATTAATAATTATTAATTTAAATTTAGGCTAAGATAGCGCCATCTATTATTTAATAATTGAACTTTAATTTTTAAAGTAATACTGACAAACAATACTACACGTCCCCATAAATAACAATCACATAGCCATAGAACCCATACACATTAGACATGGTATTTTCCAGAGCGATTCCCTCAGCCCACTATAGTTCTAAAATGGTAAAAAAGCTAATACTAATAGCTCTAATGGTCAAAAAGCTATAACAAACATACTCTCAATTAATTGACAGTATTCAAAATAAAACCTTGCCTCTCTCTCTCTATATACTATGTTTCATTATCTATGATATAAATGCTTTTTTTTTATCATGATGTTGGCATAATCAATCATATTAAGTAAAGATTTTGATTCTGTATTTGATTTAATATTTGAGAAAAAAGAATTGGAATATAATCAAGGTAAGTCAAATCTTTCAAAGATCTGCAAACACTTAAAAATCAAATTAATTTAAATAATTCTAAATCAAATAAACTATTTTATGCTCAAATAGAGCAAACTTCAAACCTTCCCAATAAGAAATATCAAGAACATAGCAATGAATATTGAAATGGTTGTCATAATTTCATATCAGCTATAGCAATCTAAGAATTTCTATGATTCTTATTTACTGGAAATTGGTAGTTAATTTTTGAAAGATTAGTTCCAGCTTTCATATTGTAATCATATGCTAAACATTGTTCATAGTATTTTTTAAATTTTGTGAAATATTTAATGAGATACATCCATGCTTTGGAGTCGAGGCTACTCCATATCACATGATAGAAGGAAAACATAGAAGACGCTTAGTGCTTTCCTATAAGAAAAGGCAGTTGATTAGAAATTTGATAATGGATATTCCAATGTACGTATTTAAAAAATTTTGGAAATGTTGAAATTCTTAATTATATGATGAGAATATTAAATTTAATTGGTGATTCTGCCAAGTTTATTAACGAATGCAAAAAAGAAGCATCAATGTATATAGACATAAATTTGTCAGTAACGTTTGCTTTCGATAAGATTAAAAAGCTACTTTTTTAATCGAAACCAAAGTGAAAGCCGAAACGAGAATAACAAAAAGTTTATTTAGTATCTGTGAAAATTTTTCAACAAATGAGGTGTCTAACAATTTTTGTACATATTTCATAATATATTTGCATTGTTGATCTGTTAATGCATATTCAACAGATTCTACAGGTTTTTGTATAACAGTCACATGTATATAAATTATTAAAAAAAAAATGGGTAGGTATATAGGATATATCATATATCAGCCTTCGATTTAAAAAATCATTTCTGATATCAAATGAAGAAATTATGTGCATATTCATGTTAAATTGAAAATATATTTTCCTGAAATGTTTATTAATCAATTACCGATATTTACTGTATACACTATTAATACAGAATTACTTAGATTTCTATCAAAATTTTATAAAATTAAATTAATCTTTCTTTATACTTATAAGTTAAATACAAAAATGTATTATATACTAATACAATATAGTAAGAAATATAATATATAATCTTTTCTCTTTATATTATAGATTATTTACATTTCATGCAACTGTCCAAATGGGGCAGTACCTGCAACATGTAAACATGTTTTTGCTGTATTGTATGGCCTAGATCAGCTATTCTCAACCTGCGGCCCGGCAAGCTTTTACGTGCGGACCGGAACACACAGTCATGAATTTAATGACAGCACAGAATTCTTCTCCCACATATAAAAAAAATAAAAATTCTGATATAAAATTTTTTTAAATCTGGAAAAATTAGAATTTTTCTAATTTGCTAGGTCCTCCTCAATGCACTCGTGAAATTTTACAGGTCATAGGTCAGTTCAAAAACCACTGGCATTCATGAATTGAAAAGTCGAGTTTTTTTGTAGGTGATTTTTTAGAAGTCAGACTTTTTTCACGTGATACCAACCAATTGCCGACTGCTGATATAGCATGTTGCGGCCAACTTAACGTAGCAACCAAATGTATGTGGCCCAGGGAAAAAAAGGTTGAGAACAACTGGCTTAGATTATAATCAACAGAAACTGTACTCTGTACCAACAGAAGTATTACAATGGCATCAATTCAAATCACAAACATTATCTCCAAAGAAAATTTCAGATGTATTTAGTAAATCTAAAAAACAAATCTGTGTACAAGATGCTATCCTATCGGTATTACACTAATTTCCATAAAACTGTTTACTGTTTACACTTTTCTCTGTTTTAAAATAAATTCATTTATTATTTTAAAATTTTGTAGATACTGCATTGAGTTTTAGTTGACATCTATTTGTAAAGTTTTAGTAAATAAAGCATTCTTCTTGGAAATGGTTTGAACAAATACGAGAGTTCTTAATAGACTTAGAATTCTTTCGTTTGATTTAAATTTGCCATTGTCGCATTAACTTTGGATCCGAATGAAGAAAATAATGAAAAGATGTTCCATTTTTTATATATAAATCTTTTTTTTTACATGATTCGAATAACCAAAACCCAAGAAGTCGGCATTTCAAAATTTTATTTCCCAAAGTTTTGACTGTTTTCCTTCTATCACGTGACACAACTACCACTATGACGTCACGTGCATGTCATTAATGAAATCAACACATAATATATATGTTATGGACAAATCCTGAAAATTTGCCATTTCAGAAATTGGCTATACTGTTTGACTAATTTCCAAAAAGTTTCTTTTTTATTCCAATTTCAGATTCTGAATAGCTCAAACATTGAAAAAAGGGTTTTGGCCAAAGTTAAAAGATTGTTGTTGTAAATTTTACTCTATAAACAATAGTAATTAATACTAATGCATAACAAGAGCTAAAAATTTGCATTAATAAATTATACAGTGAGTGTAAAAAGTATTCGTACACCTCAACATATGGGGGGACGAGGTTAAATATGATATTTTTATATTGATTATTTTTCAATAATTATTTTTAATGTGATTTATAAACAAAAACTTGGCAACACTGGGTATTTTAGCTAGTATTCTTATAAAAGGGGGGAACCTTTATTTAATGTTTGGTTAATGCACAACTTTTCTGATCCCAGTTAGTAAGTTATAATAGGATGTTATCTTTTTTCCTCATTGGGCAAGATTGTTGTTTATACAGCATATCTAATCATTTTTGAGGAAATAATAATCAATCCAAGTTTAATCTCAGTGACTTTTTATAAGTTAATGATTCATGCCTTGGATACATATATTTAATACATCCCATCCAGTTTCATTATTGAGTAGGAGTAGAAATGTGATGTCCAAGAGTATGTTGAACAACATTTTTAAATAATTACAGTAATCTTTATTCAATTTTTTAAAACATTAACTATGTAGTAAAAAAAACTTATTTTTGATTATTGTTTGATTTAACAGTTGACACATTGTTTTCTTGTATTGAAAAACTGTTTAAAACATTAACTATGTAGTAAATAAAATCTTAGTTTTGATTGATAGTTTGATGTTGCAAGATGTTTGATGTGAGTTATTTTTCTGAACTATGTTGAAAAACTGCATCAACTTTATCTGTGTAGCTTTTTGCCTCAGATCTAATATTTCGGGGTAAGGAGCAAATACACAGGAAGTTAGGCACCTAAATTTGAGAGCTGTATTCAAGCAGAGGGGCACATTCTTTTATAGGACTTAGACGATATGAATAGGCTTCTGGCCTACATGCAGTCTGTGGAGTAAGCAAGGATAGGTAATGAGAAATTTTCTGGAAAACCCATTCAGAGACTACATTTGGTAACAAACAACTTCGGTAAATCTGCAGAATTGCTACTTTTGCCTTAGGAGCTAAAATTTTGGCACAGGACCGGAAATGACGTCATCGGGGCTTAATCTGACTTCCGATAATGGTGCATGCACAAAAAAAATCCAAAGTAAAAAATTAAAAAAAACAGGCTAAATTAAAATACCGTGCTCTCGTCTACCGACGGGTCGCCGCCATGACAGTAGCCTTTCGTTCCTGTATCATCCTGAGATTTAATCCTATTTTAGATGCTGGCTGTCAATACTCGTTTTTTGTCTGTTGTTCACGTTCATATAATTTAAAATGTTTATTATTTCTCAGTAATAGAAATAGATTTAACGTTTCTATGATTGTTTTGCAAACTGTTTTTCGACGTAGTTTCGACTTGTTGGCAAGAAATGTTTTTGGTCTGCAGTCACGTGATCTCCTGTCGTCCAAGTTGCCAGATTTGAAGATAGCTACGTTTGGAGCACAACTTCGAAACTTTAAAAAAGTTTCGAAGTTCACACATTCGTTTAATAACATAAAAATTATGGCATGAGTGATGTACATATTATTCGTCCGAGCGTCAGCGAGGACAGGGTCGAGCTGGGCAGTGTGCGTCAGCACGCTCCCACGGAGGTCCGCCCAGCGAGAACTTTCCATCGGCCCCCTTCCTAACTTTCGCCGAGGCCACAGGCCTCGTAAAAAAGTCTTACTCGCAGAAATCTGTGTGTGAAGCGATGTTCCAACACAAAAGGATCATGGAACTGAAACTGTTGTGTTGTTCGAGCCCACCTGCGACATCGATAGCGACGCAACGGCCGGCTAACGGAAAAGAACCAAAGTTAGTACTTAGACCCAAGCTTGGGCTTATAAATACTAACCTATAACCTATTTTAATAATTTGTACAGTCTTAAATTTTTATAATGTTTTTATTTGGAAATTTGAGAGGTCGACGGGACCAAACGTAGCGGATCTTCAAATCTGGTAACCTGGACGACAGGAGATCATGTGACCGCAGACCAAGAACATTTCTCGCCAACAAGTCGAAACTATGTCGAAGAACAACTTGGAAAAATCCGACCATAGAAATGTAAAATCTATTACTGAGAAATAATAAACATTTTAAATTATATGAACGTGAATGACGGACATAAAAGGAGTATCGGCAGCCAGGTCTAAAATAGGATTAAATGATACAGGAATGAAAGGCTACTGTCATGATGGCGACCCAGCAGTAAACGAGGCAGGTATTTTAATTTAGCCTGTTTTTTTTTTTTTACTTTGGATTTTTTTGTGCATGCACTATTATCAGAAGTCAGATTAAGCCCCCGATGACGTCATTTCCGGTCCCGTGTCAAAATTTTAGCTCCTAACGGGAAAGTAGCTATTCTGCAGATTTACCACAACTTCTTTTATTAGAAAGAGAGTTTATATTGGTAACAGTATTTTCACCGCTCAGCAGGAATCCACGAATAAGCATGAAAGTTTCACGAATATCAATTTTGTGGTTAAAAATAAATTTTTGTGAATACAGAATCTGCAAATAATGAGAATTGACTGTAAATCATTTTAATTTATAATTTGTGGGGAAGTGATTTTTAAGAGTAAAGCTTTAGCTTATTGTGTGTTTGTTCACTTCTGCCATCTTTTTACTTTTAAGTAAACTTTAACTTTTAAAATAAACTTGACAAAAACCAGAAATTATAATTTTTCCTTAGTTAAAATGCTTGATTTCTACAAAATCTGGAAATTATAGTTTGAGATTAAAAAGACTAAGTGGAGATTATGTATTACAGAACTTTTATATATAGTTCTAAATAATTTAATTAAATACTTTTATAGGGGTCGGGGTGGACCTGATAATAAAGAGCATGAAGTAACTTTAAATTTTTTAAAAGAAGTAAAACCAGAGGTATGTATTATTTTGGATATTTTGTAGCATAAGTACAGAATAAGTTAAATGATAACTTATATATATATAGTTATATAAAACAACTATAACTTATTATAATAATCCATCCTACTATTGATAATTAATAAAATTAATTTCAGCACAAAAGTAGGAAATTAATTTTATAACTTATTATTTTATCATATATACTAAAGTTATATGGACTTAACATTGGGGAATGTTAATCAAATAATTTAAATCAGTTAAATTAATTCTATTGTAATATCATTGAACTAAATTTGCAAAGTTGAATAATCAAAAATACCAATAATTTACACCTAATAGTTTTGACAACTTTGCCAATCTGTCCTGAGCTCAGGTCTTTTACTATTTCCTGCAATCAGTAAATCAAAATCAAGCAATTACTAACTAATGTCTACCCAACAAAAATACACAACTAAAAAACTTGGGTCTTAACCTTATCCGCTCCTCTTAAAAAAAAATAAACATTTCCTAGGGGTCCGAAGGGTTATGAAATATGATACTTGATATTCGATATTTTGGCGTAACTTTTTTACTTTTTAGTTTTTGGCACGAAAAAATTTATTTCTGTCCTGATATCGTTTCCTGATTTCTGAATCGAATTCGTGATCCTGATTTCTATCCTGATATCGTTTTTTAATTTTAGTTATAGGACCAAAAGAAAAAAAGAAAAAATATGTAGATATGAATATTTAGTCAGGTGGTTAGGTTTAGTCAGACATTATGTACCTCAGATATAATTTTTGTATGAGAATCTATAGCAAAAATTAGATATATGAAAGGGGTATCGTATCGGGACCTTGAGGACATTAAGTAATAAATAATACTAATTAAGTAACGATTGATTGCTTGCAATTGAGAGATTCTAGAAAATAGTGGTTTGTTTTTATAAAAAAAAACTTAAAATTTGTACCATGATTCAAATCATATTATATAAATCAGACCGAAAAACCATTGAGAATAACTTATTAAATTATGATAATTATAACTTACTCGTTTCTTCTTTCTGTGCTTTTCTTTTTCGTGCATTTTGGTTTTTAATATTTCGTTTCGCAAACACACAAACTTTTTTTTCTGACATTTCAATATTCTCGTCCTCCATCATATTTTGATCATTATCTTGATTACATTACACATAATGCTCATTGTTGCCAGATTAAAAACGTGTTAATAAAAAGAATTTTTGCATCGTTTTAGCTGATAAAATGATTTAATGAGTATTATTATGTATTATTTTTAATGTTTTTAAGGAAAAGAAAATAGACGTATAACAACAATTGAAATCAGAAAAGATTATTTTATGTATTTGTAGCTATGGAGCGTTGATCTGTAGTAACAAGAGGTGAACAAAATATATGGGTGACAACTATCTTTTTCAATGGGTATATAACTAGTCTGCATCTTGGTCTGTAGAAATCTGTGGTCTGTACACATTAAAATGTCCTTGATATACATAGACCCTCCCCGTAGAAATATAGTTTCAAGCATATGAAAGTACATATAATATGTACTCGCTTTGGTTTCAAGTGATGTCATAATCTTTACATCAATAACAACGAAGACAGAAATATCACTTAGTTCTTATTTTAACTATGTTTACTGGCAATTAATAGAAAATTCGAACAAAATATGGTAAAATGGCTGATCAATTAATATCGTTGAAGTATGAATAGACGAAGGGATAAACTGCTCAATGTTAGAAAAACGAAGCCATCCGCCATGTTGTTGGATATATAAACAGCCTTGCCATTTAAATAAGATAATATTGATTACTTTAGGAATGAATTGTGATGTGAGGTTTCTTTTGCCAACTGTATTGGAATAAGATATGAATTTCACAACAGTATATACAGGGTGACCGTAATTAATATTGACAGTACTCAGAGCCTTCTGTAGCTTGATCTATCAACCAGAATGCCACCAAATTTGGTAGGGGGACTAATGACGACATGGGAAATACGATTCCGTGAAGAAAAAATATTAGTGTCGAAAGTCGCCAATAGGGGAAAATGTAGCGCTGTTGTAATCTATGTAGCCGAGAATTTGCAAAACGCAGATAAAACGTCAAAATGCAAATTCACGACTACGTTAAAACGTTAGAGACAAATGAATAATAAAAAAGAAATGTCAGTGAAACAAAGCACTTTATTCAACAAATTCAGTCCCCGGCGAGGACATAAGATCTTTTTCAATGTGACGACCATTCATATGGACCACACATTACATCCTGTAAACAGAACCGGATTTACATTTTTAGGAGCCCTAGGATAGCAAGGCTTTGGGGCCCCTAAAAATTCAAATCAGCTACGTCTAATTTTTAAAGGCTCCTTATAACTTATAAGGAACCTTTAAAATTTTACTTTGATCTAACACTTTAATAAAAACTCATTTTTTTCTTATTAAAAGTTTATAAAAGTTGAAAAAATAGTTTTGGGGCTCCTGAAATTGTGGGGCCCTAGGACGCGACCTAGTCGGCCTATTGGTAAATCCGGCCCTGCCTGTAAACAACATTCTCTACGGCCGAACGTAACATGTCACCAGGAATGTTCAACACAGTCCGTGATATCTTATCCTTTAAGGTCGTCAAGTTCGAGACCCCACCAAGATAGACCTTCGACTTCAAATTATCTCACAGAAAAAAGTCATATGGGTTGAGATTCAGGGAGCGAAGCGGCCATGCAACAAAAAAAACCGACTGATGACCCTTTCTTCTATAAAGTGATGGCGCATCAGCTGCTGTACTGATCGACCAATGTGTGGTGGTGCTCCATCCTGCTTAAAAGTTATCTGATCCAGGCATTGCCTTTGCTGAAGTTGTGGAATGACAAAATTAGTCAGTATATCATGATACCTTTGCTTGGTAACGGTACAAGTCTTTGGTCCCGTTGGAGTAATGCTCTCAAAAAAGAATGTCTGCTATGCATGTACACCAAACAGTGAGTTTTGGTGAATGCAATGGGATTTCCTGAACTGCATGGGTTGTTCGGATGCTGAAATCTGAAAATTCTTAGTGTTAACAGTCCCATTTAGTTGAAAATGGGCCTCATCTCCCCACAGAATTTCCACGGCCAAGCATCGTCAACCTTCATTCTGGCAAGAAATGTCAGAGTAAATGACAACCGTTAATCATAATCGTTGTGTTTTACAGAGACGTAACTAGGGCGGGGCGAAAGCGGCATTCGCCACGGGCACAGCTTGATTAGGGACGCAAATTTTAATTTATTTCCGTTATTTGCGGACAAATGACTTTTTTCGATAAACGTTCGCAGACATAGCGTTATGTTTTTCTTTCATTTTATTTCTTAGAAGAAGTAATTTATGGGTAAGAGCGGCCAAGTTGTACCCCAAACAAAGGCGCCAGGTCAAGAAGGGGCGCTATTTTTATTGATAAAGTAAAAGTTTACAACGACTCATTGGATTTCTGCCTCTTCAATGAAAATTCATGGAAAGGCTTAAAAAAAGTAATAAAAAGTGATTTGTAAAAATCTATTTTCTCATTCAAACAAATATCTTACAGCAGATTCAAAATCTACTCATTTTGATGGAAATAATTCAGTTTCAGCATTGTTATCTTTAAATTAAAAAAATGGGGGCGCAAATTTGACCATTCCCACAGGCGCTGCGAATCCTAGTTACGGCTCTGGTGTTTTAATTCATGCAGGTGGCCTATCTTGTATGGATAGAAGTGGAGAACTTTCCGAAAAACTTTCCATACAATTCGAAAAACTCAAATCCAATTGTCGCGCTACTCCTCGGGCGCTACTACCAATAATGTGGAGAGAATAAGTACATCTCTACCTTATAACCAATTTATTATACACTTACATATATTTATACGTCACGTACTAAGACAAAGTGATAAAGGTAAAATATTATGATTAGACGTGGTCGTCGGCAACAGTGACTAAAGACTAAACTTTATACCTCATATGCAAATAGAAATCTGTGAATATGACTCATATAGTTGATCTTCTTGAACTTTCTTTTTAACTGGAAATGATTATTTTACTCGATTTTAGGGGTGTAACGGGGTCGCCACAAATGGTTCCGAGTGTGCCAGCAACAAGTGTAGTCGCAACGTCGTCAATTGTCTATTCTGACATCTGTTTCCGCCCTCTACTAGGCCGAACTGCTTTGGATCATGTTTCTTCAAACTTATGAATCATGTGCTTTTCAATGCATTAAATTGATAGAGGGCCTTTACGTAGGTTGTTACTACTGCTGAACTCACGAAGAGCGGCCGCTTCATTCGATTGATGAAGTTAAAACAGCTTCACAAGTAACGCGCTGAGGTAATGTGAGACGCATGTTGAATTCAGAATGCCCTTTGGAGTTTTTCCCTTACCTTTATAGCCCGAATTACTGACGCTCCTGTCGACTGCGTAGTCGTGAATTTGCATTTTGACGTTTTGGCAGCATTTTAAGCAAATTCTCGGCTGCATAGACTACAATAGTGCCACATTTTCTCCTATCCGCGACTTTCGACAATAATTTTTTTTTCTTCACGGAATCGTGTTTCCTATGTCGTCATTAGACTCCACCAAATTTGGTAGCATTCTGGCCAATAGATCGAGCTACAGAAGGCTCTGGGTACTGTCAGTTTAATTATGGTCACCCTGTATATCGATTCGGCCAGATTAGCTGCGTGGAAACGCTTCGGCTTTCCACTCTGGAGGACCCGGGTTCGAGTCTCGGGTCCCACACCATGAAAATAGTTATTATGGGGTCCGGGCCGGGCCCGTCGATTCCGGTCCTCCACAATCCGGCTGACCCTTCCGCAGGGGTGGTAGCCTGTGGAAGGGTTTGTTTCGCCCAGCCACATAGTATTCTACCAGTATAGTGTGTGGCATAATCTGTTGACAAAAAATCCTGTACATCGATGGCTTCCACCCTGGATGATCCGGGTTCAATTCTGGGGTTCCGCAACTCCAGATTTTTTCAGGAAGGTTCCAGGCCTGGTCCCGGTCCGTCGAACCCCATTCTCCACCTGATAGCTATTCCATCAGGAGTATGGGTAGCCCGTGATAGGAACTGGAATGCCCTGTCGGTTAGTACCTACACGGTGTGAAGTGGCGTAAAACTGCACAGGAAAAAGCGATCCAGTTTTTGGTGCTCTGTGCAAATTAGCATTAAGTTTATTAAGTTTCTCTTTTCCATTGTGAATATTGTTCTCCTCAAAGAACAACATAAAAACAAAGTTGCGAAATAAAATGAAATTAAAAACTGAAGAATCTTTGTTATTTATCAAATATGGACTGAAATTTAACAATTAAGCGTGTTAATTATATTCCTATTTCTACAAATGACATGCTTAAAAAGTTTTTTGTAATATGTATTAACAAGGTTGTAGTACTGAAACTGTAAAATTACATAACAGAAATTATATTACATAATATTATATTCTATAATTTTACGTAAGTTATGTATTTTTAAAATTCTGTTGTTGTGCTGTTGAAACATATTATAACAATAATTTATATTAAAAGGTGTTTTTATTGTAATTATGTCATTTACTAATAAACAATAACTAAAAAATTTAATGTTTAGTATCAAATCTATAGTACATTGAATCACAAACATTACATAGCTTTTTTAAGAAAAAATACGAAAATATGTCACAAATTTATATTAAATTTTAGTGGGGAAATTTAGTGGAATTGATACAAAATGGTGGGAATCTAGTAAGGCTTGTGATCGATTCTAGTGATCAGAACTCCTGGCAACGTTGTTTCCAATATGCAACTTTTGCGTATAGGAGGGAAACATGAATTTAGAATTGTCATCGTGCTTAACGAAAAGTATTCTCTCTGAGTTTCATCAAGTTTTAAGAAAAAAATTGGCATTTCATACATTCACAGAAAAGTTAATAGGTTTGGAGGAACAGGAAAGGCAAGGAAGATTTATAATTAACAATAAATCAAAATTTTCATGGCAAAAGAGTAGCTCGTGAGGTAAGAATCTAGTTTTGTTTCTCTGAGATAGGCGCGTCGCTAACCCTAACATGAATCTAAATAATGGTTTGGTGGTTTAACTGAATGATGAAATGATGACAATCAGCTGTCGGTGGGAGCAAATCTTTAATTCTCTGATGTGTACAGTTTTTTGAAATGAATCTTTAACACAACGGATATTTGATTCGCATTATTATTTATTAGTTGGTGGGTCGAATCTTTATCTGATGTTTTGGTCTTATCTTACGCGCGATAGCGTTGCAGTTTGTAACGCAACGCGGATACAATTGTATACTTTGCAAAAAAATGATACCGACGATAGGGGGTCGAGACACGCAAAATATCCCTCATGAACTAGGGGTCAAAGGCTAACAAGATATAGAGGTTTGACAGTTTCACAGTACATGTGGTTTGACACTGTGCTTCGCCTCGCTAAGGTATGTAGCGCGACGCATCCCGTTCCCGTGTTCTGCTACCGATGCCCAGGGCCGGCTCTATGGTTGCTGGCGCCCTGGGCAAGCTGAACTTGGGCACCATTTTTAAGTATAATTATAAAAATTTTCTCAAGGAAAAACTAAAAATATAGAAATGAGTTTATTACCTGGGTTGTTTTTTAACAAAGAACAATAATAATATTTTTCTCAACCAATATTTGGACAGTATGAACAATTAGCCTACCTAAAACATTTTTTTTCCTTTAGATCACCAAATCTTTTCATGGCACTTTGTTTTCATATTCGTTGCAGTATCATTTTCTATAGACAAAATTGCCAAAGAATTCATTCTGTCTTGAGAAATGGACGACCATAAGTATGTTTTTATAAGCTTTAGTAAATGGCGGCCAGATGGCCGAGTGGTAACGCATTCAGTGTGCCACGCAGGAGGACCCGGGTCTGGTCCCGGATTCTTTTGGGGTACTGGGCCCGGTCCGGTGATCCCCATCCTTCACCATCAGGCCCCCCTCCACGGGCATGGGTGCAGCCTGTGGTTGGAATTGGCCCCGCCCCCTTAATAATCTCCCTGATTGGAAAGGGAGAGTAAAATATGCAAAAAAAAGCTTTAGTAAACTAAAGCTTCTCTCGCCAGCAGCCACAATAATAGGTATTGTAAGCATTATTCTTAATGCAACCCACAGATTTGGTATGATATCCTGTAACTTATTAGTGTTTATGACCCTAACTTATAATATATATAGAGAAATTTGCTTTTTTTTCCATCTTAAAAAGTCAGATTGAAAAAATATTTTATTATTTTCACTTTTTATTTTTTGGAAGATCCTTGATGGTGCCCCTAAGCACATGGC
>AYEL01071620.1:0-13027 GCA_000484575.1 Olivierus martensii
CAAGTCCGACTCATCCATGTCCAGGTATGTAGCGATATGCTTAAGGAGCGACTACGATAGTCAACCCGTCTGTTTAGTCACGAACCCATTTAGGCTCGTTCGTTATACTAATTATTTACAGACCATTTGCTCGTCTGCTAAAGTCAGTTACAACCCAATAGGTCGGTTGCTATCTAAATTAATTAAGAATTTATATGTTCACTAATCGTTTCCTTAGCTTCATATTTCTTCATATAAATAATCATTGGAAATACCTTTCTGTTTAGTTATTGTAAATAAATATTATTGTTTTATATATATATATCATATATCGTCGTTTGTGTCTCTCCTTCGACCCGGACCCCGTGTGCACTTATCCATGAGACCTCCTATGACCGCTCGGACGATTAATTAACTAAATACGTAAATAATTAAAATAACGCGACCGTTAATAAACGCGTTCGCCGACATTCTGACAAATTTGGCTATATTTTAGTGCTGGAGACCACTATAAACTCTACCCTGGTGTCAGGAACCTGACCGCTGACGTTTGATTCGAATATCGACGACAGCGACACCTCGCGGCATCCTCACATTATCACAAATGGCATTAAAAGTATAAATAGTGAAATTTTCTTTCCCACGAAATATAATCTCATCGTTAGATTGTGAAACTTCATCATACATTTTTTTTTTTCGTTTTTTCACTCTTTTCTTCTCATTTTTAAATTTTGTTTCATCTGTTAATAAATTCGCTTCTTCATTTAAAGAAACAAAACTATTTCTTATATCTAAAATAAAACCAACTGAAGACTTGTAACAAATTATTAGCTAATAGTAAAATAATGCTCCTAGTTAATCCGTACAAAATCCCGATACGGGATTTTGTACGGATTAACTAGCAGCATTTATTCGTTGTAAAATTTTGTCCCACACAACTGCTAATATTGCTGTTTCTAAATTGTCAAAATATTCAGCTAATTATGAGCTCTATAATTTAGAAATAAGTTTTTCATGAGGAGAAATGAACAGCTCAAGTAATGCTTCTTTAATTTGTTTATATCCACGTTTCAAAGCCAGTATAGCGTCAGCTCTCACAGACCATCTCGTTTCATGACTTACAAGTTAGAATAGAAAACTAAGGAATAGTGATAAATTAAAAAAAATTCCACATTTCTATTTTTATTCTCATTCTTCTACGGTTGTGCGAAATATGTAAATATAGGGAATAAAACATCTATTACCCATAGTTTTTTTTGCCTTGTATGTGATACGCTCTCGTACACGAATTTATGCAATACTATAGTTCCTGTAAGTTTTATATTCTAAGGAAAGAACAGTATAATTCAAATGGAGGCGGGATGCCTCACAAATTTTTCAACTGTCTCTAATTTTTATATTAAAGGTACTTTAGAGGATTTTTTATATTAGAGGTAAAAGAAGGTAATTTTTATATTATGAATATTTAAAAATAAGAATTTTATTTTGCAACTATAAATGCGCTACGTTTGGAGCACAACTTCGAAACTTTTTTACTTTCAAATCTGGCAACAAGCGTTTACGCGCCAAAAATCGTTTCACAGTTGAAAAATCGTTTGACATCTTTCGGATAATCCCCAGATTGCGCCTGATGCGTCTAATGGTAAATGCGGCTCTGTACGCAGACCAATGGTGAGGCCCACTGACTATAGCCAAGTGGTAAAGCTTTGGCTTACCACCCTGGAGGATCCGGGTTCAAATCCGGGTCCCACACCTCCAATTTTTCAGGAGGCGTCCGGGCCCGGCCTGTTGAACCCCATCCTTCAACCATCCGGTTGACCCCATCATGGGTGCTGGCCAGCCTGTGATGGGAGCTGTAAATGGCCGCCGCCAGATACAGAATATCCCATGAGGATATGGCGGCGTAATAAAACTAACTTAACCTAACCTAACCCACTGACTATATTGAACTTTGGTGATAATGCCTCTTTCTTCTAAGCGACGCAGTTCTGACTTGACTTGATCCCCCAAGGCATACGGTACTTTATAAGCTCTTTGAAACACGGTTGCGCATCCTCTTTTAACCTGATATTTACCTTGAAATCCCGAATTGGACACTCATTAGCTGACTTTGAAATGATACACGGAAATTTATTTGCTAAATCAGTTAATAACCTAGACTTTTCTGACGACGACACGACGATATTACAGTCACGCTCCTCTGACCCTAAAGGCTGACAAATTAAGATAAAAAAACAAATATATACATATATAAAATAAGTGCTAAAATAAAAAATGAAACTAAATATAACTGATAACGAAAATATCTCACAAAAAACAAAAAGGCTGGAACAATTAAAAACACTACCAATAAGGTTTGTTAGATTTAAATTAGAATATTTAAAATGAAGGCAATGTTCCGTAGTAAAGTACGGACATTCCACTAAAATACGTTTGATCGTCAGGACACAATGTCAACGATCACATTCAGTTCCAACTGTTCGCAGGCTTCTATCCCGTTTGTCATCCCAGGGATATGTTATCAAGTTCTGTTGGGTTCCAGGAATGAACTGGCTGACATCACTGCCAAGTCGGCCGTCCCAAACACTCTCATCCCTTGTCAGTCCCTTACATGGATTTAAAGCCTATTATTAAGCAGAAGCTATTGCTCTCATGGCAGATTATGTGGGATAAGCAAACTAGTAATAAGCTTCACGAGATTAAACCGCTGATTGAGCAATGGGATTACAGCCATTGCAGGAACAGGAAAGAGGAAGTCGTCTTAGGAAGATTCCGTATTGGGCACAGCCGGCTCACCCATGGATATCTTCTAATTGGTGAAGACCGGCCTGAATGTGATCGTTGTCATTGTGTCCTTACGATCAAACACATTTTAGTGGAATGTCCGTACTTTACAACGGAACGTTGCCTTCATTTTAAATATTCTAATTTAAATCTAACAACCCTTATTGATAGTGTTTTTAATTGTTCCAGCCTTTTTGCTTTTTTTGAGGGATATTTTCGTTATCTGTTATATTTAGTTTCACTTTTTATTTTAAAACTTATTTTATATATGTATATATTTGTTTTTTTTTTTATCTTACTTTGTACTTTTACCCTATTTTATTTAATTTTGTACGTTATTTTTACAACCGATTGTTCATTGACTTATTTTTGAATTTTTATATTTACTGTTAATTTTTTCTTATTTATTTTTAATTTGGTCTTGTTATTGTTTTATCATTTTTCTTATTTATAGTTATTTTCACTATTTTTACTGTTTTCTGTCATTTTATGGTTATATCTATTTTATTTCATTGCCCTTTTACACATTGCTTGGCGCAGCTTGGTCTATAAGGCCCTTGCGCCATAAAACTGTACACAACCAACCAACCAACCCAGTACCCCGAAAAAATCCGGGTCCTCCAGCGTGGCACACTAACGCGTTACCACTCGGCCATCCGGCGGCCTTTATTTAAATATTGAAACAAGAATGCAAGCAAGCATACAAAAAGATCATTTTACGAATTTTATTTTATTAAAAAAGAAGAATTAAAACAAAGAAAATTATTAACTAATAATAAAACTGGGCTAAAAAATTCCAGAAATTTGGCGGAATATATTATTTCCAAATTAGAGCACTAGAGGGCTTATAAATAGATTATATAATAAGAAAAAAATGTAAATTTGATAGTGTGTTTTCTTCCAAAGGATGTAGGTCTACTTACCGATGTAAAAATGAATTTCTGAAATATAGGTAAACCATAAAAAAATTTTAGGATTAAATATATGTATAAATAACGAAATTAATTTAAAGAAATAAAATTATTATTATTATTATTTTGTAGATTTTAGTATTTGAATTTAGCATGTGAACATGTGGAGAATCAGTTAAAAAATGACACTGTAATAATAATTTGTAAAGAGGAAACCTGTAAAATGTAACATTAAGAAGTCTTTATATGTATTTTGGAATTTCTTTTTGAGAGAAATACGATAATTTTAAATTTCTAATTTATGGGATAAGTTTTTATTTAAAAAATCCGTAATATATGTAATGGTTTTACAGCACACATGGAAGTGAAACTAGATTGAAGAGGGCATGTTGCCGAAATGCGTATCTATGATACCATGTTTTTATTTATGATAATTTTGAAAGTTTATATAATTTTATAATTGTTTTTTGATATTTTGTATTGTCATTTTAGTTGTCATAAAAAAGTGTAATAAAGAAGGCATATTTCAGAGAAATAGCGTCAAAAATATACATTTAACATTATTTCCTATAATGGTACTTGCGAAAAAAAGAACCTAATACAGTTATGCATAGTTGTCAGTTCATTCTTTGTCAGTTGTTTGATCATTGGAGAAAATTGTCACATTTTTCTTTAATATGTTTATTACTTGGCTTGTCGACATTTATTATTTTGTATTTGAAATGAGTCATTGATATTTATCGTCTTGTATATTTTAAGCACTGTTTGATCCTGATAGTTTAGGTCTCTAAAACCTTCCTTTTAAGGACCTAGATTTTCATTTTTCTGCCTGTGGTATTCTTGTTTTGGCTGCTTAATTGTTTTGCTTTTTTTCCTGTTTCTCCTCTTCTGAGTTATTCAGAAGAGGAGAAACTGTGCTTTCTGTATTTGTTATATCGGTAGTTGAGTGATATCCATTCTCTGGTTCCATTTGGGTCTTCCCAACTTTTGATTTCCCATATTTAGATTAGAAAATTGGCATCATTCGGTTATTTATGGTATGCCACTGCAGTTTTCTTTTCCTTCTGCTGCTTTGAAAAAAATTTTTTTTACTTCTTTTAATGACATTTGATAGCTGAATGGTGTTTTCGGTTATTTTGTCTAGAATTCTTTCTTCTTCTATGCAGGGTTAAATGGATATTTTATCTGTTTTCAAAATAACATTTTCTATATACATGATATTTAAACATAATCTAAAACACATATAAAATATAAGTTCTCTCTTCGATATAGCTTATTCGTTATATATGTTACGGCCAATATTCGGCGTATAGCCAATTCGCGAAATGGGTCCACTTAATCAATTTGACAAATTAATTGTCAAATTGATCGAACTACAATTTTCTTTCTTAAACGCGTATTTTCATAGTATAATTTCGAAATTTTACAAACCAATAGCATTAAGAATTGAATAAAATTCTTTTAAAGTTTATGAATAAGTCCATCCAAATTGATGAACGATCCAAAACTTTCAAGTTAGGATGTGAAATATAACAGAAATGTTATCTGAATACATTAATGAACTGTTTGTATTTTTAGTAGTTGCTCAATTTGACATCTAAAAAATTATATAGTACTTAATAGATCTGTCTGAACAGAATATCAAATGAAATGCAATAATATTTACATAGCGATTAGAATAGTATACTTACACGAAAATGATTGAATATTAAGATTTTTTATTCAAAATTTATTGGAATAGAAATTAATTTTTCATGCAATTTAGCATGAATTTACATTTAAAATATAGAATTGATTTATACATAAAAATAAACATTCAAAATAATTTTACATTTTTTTGATCAATTGAGGAAATTAAAGTTTCAGGCCACATGATGTTCAGTCAAGAGATTTATTAAGAGGAACATATTTGTATGCGCAAAATTGTCACCTTTATTTTGGCATATTGTGCAGTTGTAAGTCCTAAAAACAGAACAGGTAATTCCTCTTCCTGGCGCAAATAATCTCTCATATAATACTGAAGATCTTCTCAGCGTTTCTTTGCAAATTAAGCACACTCTGATGTTGCTTTCCTTTTTTCCTTTCTTTGCGTGCTGCTATTGGAGAAAAATTTACATCTCTATTCTTAGAGTTGTCGAATATTGTCCAGAAATTATCATTTCTAGCGAAATCATTCCAGACATCTGTCAAAATTTAAAAATTCACTAACAATGTCACAATACACATTTAAATATGAAAAATCTAAAATATGACAATGATTATATATATTTTATAAAGAATATTTTATTATATATTTTAAGAATCTTTCTAGACTAGTAACTCAATGTTTAATATAGCCCATCAGTATCATTTCAATCAACAAAATCAAATTAGTTGCGTAAGAGCAAAAACATTTTGGATAATTATACAATAAAATTAATGAAATAATTAACTTTTTAGTAAATTTTAACGTTTCGAGTTTACGAAAATATTTTTATAGAAAACAAAATTTAAAATGAAGCTAGGGATATTTTCAAGAATTCTCATCATTAACGATTCGTGTAGAGGGGATATCTTTTTAATTGCATTTAATAGCCTATATTTAATTATAAAAATTTAATTTCTATAATAATCTGTAATTTAATTTGTTAATATGACAAAAAATTCATAAATATATCATTTTTGAATATGGATTCAACCAGGTTATATAAATATATTCGTAAATTACACAACATATGAACAATTATAAAATGTTAAAATTTATATAAAACTTTGCAAATGTAATAATGAATATTAACGATATGTAACATTAAGCAAATTTAAACCATAGTATGTTATATTAATGTCGATCATAGCTTGAACAGTTGAAACCAATAAGAGTGAAAGTAAAACATGAAGATATGAGAGATCGTTAAACCATCAGAAATATCGTTTTTTGTCGCTTATAATAAAAGTTCTTATAAAGCGCATAATTACATGACACTAATGATAAATAATAAATTCCAAAATAGTAATTTTAGAATAGATTCTAAACATACATAAAGTATTCACTATCCTGCTTATCAATAAATAAATAAAAAAGCACTAACACAGGAAAAGAATAAAATTTACTGTATAACGTTTTCGATTTCTTTTCAGGTCCTCTTCAGTACAAAAATATTACAGAACGCTTTAGAACAGTGCTGTCCAATTATAATGAACCCGAGGGCCATAGCCGTGTTTACTATACTCCGTCTCACTCTCAACTGATAGTGACGTTACGCGATCTTTGGTTGTAACTATCCGCTTCAAAAAATAAATCGCAGAATTATTTCCTTTGCAGTAGGTTTTAATTTCATATCAAGTACATAGTTTTTAATACTTTTTTATAGTTGTAAATAATTTCAGTAATGTACTGGTGACAATCACCCAGATTGCATCCAATAAACATGCTAACAAAAAGTTATAAAATATAAACAGCTAAAAAAATATAAAAAGTACGTATGCACTTAATGTGATTATTGAAGCGGGCGGCAGCATTTACAAGGGCTGGATATTTACATCCATTCCTGTTGTAGCTATCCGCGGAATATGCAGAGAGAAGAATCTCCAAGACAGGTTCTGAATCGATTCTTAACTGATTTTTTTTTGCAGATTTTACGCCCCTTTTCCAATCAGGGAGATTACTAAGGGGGCGGGGCCAGTTCCAACCGCGGGCTGCACCTACACCCGTGGAGGGGGGCCGGATGGTATGTGATGATGGATTTTTTTTCGGGGTGCTGGGCCCGGCCCGGCGATCCCGAAAAAAATCCGGGACCAGACCCTGGACGCGAACCGGTCCTCCTACGTGGCACGCACTATCTTCATGTTAGAAAATGCACTTTCATACAAATAAGTACAGTACTACCAAACGCTGATATTACTTTCCGACCAAAATCACAAAAGTTAGGTACTACCAAACATTGATATTACTTTCCGAACAAAATCACAAAAGTTAGGAAAACCGTTCGTTAAACAAAGCAATTTACTCGTGATTTGTTATGAAAAAGTCATTTTCTCACTGCTACTAATATACTCGATTTTTATTTTCTATTTTGTTTTTTCTCACTCATTTCACAAATGGAACGAACTCATGGTAAAATAAAATTAAATTAATACGTAAAATAAAATTAAACTAGAATCTCACAACAGCGGTCACACAATCACTGAAATGGTAAGAAACCAAAAAATAACTAATATACAGTCACAATTCAAAACTTTAAACCGAAATAACTAAAACTAAAATTGATGCGATTGAAAGTCTTATAAAAATGAGATATCATTGATAGCTTGTTGATCATTAATTAATTACTAATAATTAAGAAAAATTAATTGAGTTAATATAATTCGATTTTAAGAATCTTTTTATTAATCTCTTAAAAAAGTAATAAAAAAGCGAAAACAAACATTAAAAAGTAATAATATATCACAAATCGTGAAAGCCTCTCGGGCCGCCTTTTGGACAGCCCTGCTTTAGAATATAATTAATGGAATAGATTTAAAACATTTAAATACATTAAAAACATAATCGAGTAAAATATAGTATTACATAAGATATAGACTTTTATATATAAATTATTAATATAAACTAGTTTACAATTATTTATTTAAAGGATTTTTTTAAAGATTAGGCTTAAGTAAATAATAATCTAGATTTTTTTTATAAATTGTTTATAGTAGACTATTGCCAAGACATTGGTAAATATATGGGTTGATTATTATTAACTATTGTTTTGTTGTTTGTATCGTTTAACATCGATAGCTTCCATGGTTGATGCTCTAAATCAGTGGTTCTCAACCTTTTCGACCCTAGCGTCCCCTTGGTGAATGCGATTGTTCTGAGTGCCCCCGTCATCTTAATCCAATCCACCAAGGCACAAGGTCGAATGTAAGCTTGGACAAAGCAAATATGAAGCATAAATATATATATATATTACATTTTTCCCGAAAAAGGCATTTTTTTATTAACACACGCTTGCCTTCCTCAGTTTCCAAAAGAATGGAACCGATAAGTGTTCTGGATGAATTATCTTCCTTCATTACAAAATATTGATATAAAACTCAGGACAAAAATTCAGCAGAAATTTAGGTTTATTAAATGGCTGATCAAAAGAAATACTTAAGAAGCACCAAACTACTGTGCACAATTTTTGGTTGTCTATCGCCTCCCCTGATCGCCCCTTTTTGTTCCAGTGCCCCCTTCGAGAATGAGAACGCCCCCTGGTGATCGCCCCTTTTTATTCCAGTGCCCCCTTCGAAAACAAGAACGCCCCCTGGGGGCGATATCGCCCACATTGAGAATCACTGCTGTACAGTACAATAAATCTACTTCCATTAACTTAATTCTCACACTTATTTGATTAATTTTTACCTTAATACTAATAAAATAATTAAAAATAAATCTTACAAAAAACCTTTAAAAAATACTAATAAAAATTTTAAAATATTTTTTGAAATTTTTCAGTTATCAATGGTCAATTGCAGAGAACAGAAACATGTATAATCAGGATCTTACTATATAGCTAAGATTCTATACAATAGTGCATATCTATATACTTATAAAATACAGATTATGTATGTATGTATGTATGTATGTAGTGATGCGTCCCCTTGGATGAATGCGATTGTTCTGAGTGCCCCCGTCATCTTAATCCAATCCACCAAGGCACAAGGTCGAATGTAAGACTTGGACGAAGCAAATATGAAGCAAATATATATATATATATATATATATATTACATTTTTCCCGAAAAAGGCATTTTTTTATTAACACACGCTTGCCTTCCTCAGTTTCCAAAAGAATGGAACCTATAAGTGTTTCTGGATGAATATCTTCCTTCATTACAAAATAATATAAACTCAGGACAAAACAGAACAGAATACTGCTAGTTGCTGACCGGAATGAGACATGAGAGGCTGAGAAATTCAGAATTGATTGGTGCTCCACCTCGTCAGCTTAATGGTTGTTAAATCAGCAAGCACAGATTTCAATCTGTGGAAATCAGTCACTCGACGTTCTTGTGCACTGTTGCCAGTCCAATGTCAAAAATTTATAAAATGTATATGGATACAGAATGCCCTTTGTTCAATAATACTAAGAAAAAGTCTAACAGGTCTCAACGCCCTTTACATAGTCTATCGCCCCTTTTTGTTCCAGCGCACCCTTCGAGAACAAGAACGCCCCCTGGGGGGCGATATCGCCCAGGTTGAGATTCACTGCTCTAAATCAAGGCTGTCCACACTTTTAACTTGGGTCACATTTGAAAGAAAGAAATTGTCTCGGGCCACACAAAATATGCTAATTCTAACGATAGTTGTTAAGCTAAAAAGTTAGTAAATAATGTAAAATATATTATATCCATTTCTTGATGCCATCTGCGTCTTCCCTACTCTCTTGGTTTCCGGCAGAAATGTTTTCTGAATACAGTTAGGTACTGATTGTATTTTTAGTAGTTGCTCAATTTGAAAAATTTCTGAAAAATCTGAAATTATCATCTGAAAAATTGCAAATTACAAAATTATATATTACCTAACAGGTCTGTTTGAACACAACAAGAATTCAAATGCAATAATAATCAAACATCGATTAAAATAGTATGATAATTTGAAAATGTCACAATACACATGGCAAGAATTATTTTTTAATATTTTATAATCATTTTGATTATAAATATTCAAATTTTTTATTCAAAATTTATTGGAATAAGAATTCATTTTTCGTATTAAATTGATTTTAAATATCGAAAATCATTTTACATTTATTTGACATATTGAATATAAAAAACAATCTGTAGATTTTTGATGCATCATTGATTAAATCAAAATTGCAAGAATTATTTTTCTTTTTTATCAGTTCACGAAATTAAAGATTCAAACGACATGGTGCTACATGGTGTTCGGTTGGGAGATTTATTAAGAAGGCCATAGACGGGCCATAGTTGATTGTTCTCTCTATAGTCCTCTTAATAAATCTCCCAACCGAACACTATGTGGACTATCGCTTGAAACTATTTTTGATTGAACTGATAAAAAAGGAAAAATTAATAATTCTTGTCATTTTGATTTAATCAATGATGCATTAAAAATCCACAAATCACTTGAAATCGCTTAAAACTATTTTCAAGTGGAAGACCATAGACCGACCATAGACCGACCATAGACCGACCATAGACCGACCATAGACCGACCATAGACCGACCATAGACCGACCATAGACCAGGGGTGGGCAAACCACGGCCCTCCAACTAATAGCTATAATGGCAAAAATTTTATCGATAAATAAAATATCAAATCCTGTTCCATATCTCAGCAATATAGTTGTGTAATTTTTAGAAAAAGTAATAAATAATAATTCATATGGTAAACTGTAGATGTCACTACAATGTCATATTTCTTACAAAAATCAATTTGATTAACCGTTAACTAGAATAAACGTCATTGCATAAGAAATAGGTTGCAAAATGCATTCAAAATCAAATAAAATCGTTTTGTCAGTCAATCCACTCAATACCTTTCGTAATTTCATGGTGTTTCTATTTAATATTTGTACAATTTCTTAAACAGTTGTCTTTAATTATGTTTCAAATTTAAAATGATTTAAATCAGGGATGAGCAACACGCGGCCCGTTAAACATGTTTATGCGGCCCGCCAAGCATTTCTAAAATTGAATTTATTTTATTGACTTTCTCCCATCAAATATATTGTAATAAAATTAATTATAATAAAATGGTAGTACATACTAAACCAAAACAATTTTTTGTGACGAGTTACTCTTGTCGGCGACTTCTCAAACACGCAATACGAACGCGCCGCGTCTGTGCTTGTTTGTGTTTGCTTCTGTCACACAATCCGTCAGACTGGTAGCTGTTAGCTAGCAATTTCTTGTGTTTCTTGAAAGGCGTGAGTGCAATATTATTGTCAAAAAGGTAATATTCGTTTTTTTTTTTTCAAAATTAAGATTTTCTACAAATTTTTTTAACTTTCAAATTTTTAATCCATAATAGCATGTCGGAAAAACAAACAAAAAAACGGAAGGTTGCGGATGAGCACAGGCATTTCCAAGAAAAGTGGAAATTTGATTATTTTTTCGCTTTCGTCAAAGATAAAGCTGTATGCTTAATATGCTCAGAGACTGTGTCGACATTAAAAGAATATAACATAAAAAGGCATTACGATACAAAACATGAACAACAATATAAAAACTTAACAGGACAACTCCGGATAGATAAGTTTAATGAAATGGAGAAAAACTTGGGAAAACAACAGGCCATTTTTAAAAATCAAGCTATTTTATCAAATACGGCAGTAAAGGCTAGTTTTGTTGTCAGTCAAATACTGGCAAAAAAAATGAAACCCTTTGCGGATGGAGAGATGATAAAAGAATGTCTGACTGCTGTTGCAGAAATAGCATTTCCTGATAAAATAAATATTATTTCAAACATTAGTTTATCAAGATTCACCATTGCAAGGAGAATTGAAGACTTGTCCGAGAACATAGCAACAACGCTTCGTGAACGCATTGCAAAATTCGAATACTGTTCTTTGGCACTTGATGAGAGTTGCGATATTAGCGATACAGCACAACTGGCTATATTTTTATGTGGCATTGACACCAAATTTAATATTACCGAAGAATTGTTTTCACTGATTCCAATGCAAGGGACTACAACCGGCAAAGACCTGTACGAAACTAAATTCTGACAAGGGACTACAACCGACAAAGACCTGTACGATGAACTAAAGTCTGTGTGAAAACAATTTCATTAGAAAAGATTATTTGGTATATCGACAGATGGCGCAAGCTGGAAAGATCTGTACGATGAACTAAAGTCTGTGTTGGAAAATTTTTCAATTTCATTAGAAAGATTGCTCGTGCTCCATCTGTCGATATACCAATAATGTCATGCATGGAGGTAGGAGTATCGGGAAGGCTATTTCAAGACATAAAGAAGGTCACAGGAAGGGAAATATTCGTTAACCACTGCATAATTCACCAGGAAAATTTGTGTGCGAAAAGATTGAGTTTGCCAAATGTCACAGTACCAATAATTAAACTAATCAATTTTATAAAGTCGCGCGCGTTAAATCACCGTGAATTTAAAGAATTCCTGAAAGATTTAGAAACTGAATATGGCGACGTGGTTTTTAATACCGAAGTACGTTTGCTTAGCAGAGGTGCAATGCTAAAAAGAGTATACAACTTAAAAAGCGAAATACAATTGTTCTTGGATATGAAGATATGCCTTTCCTCATTTTGGTAATAAAGAATGGATGTGCGATTTTGAGTTTCTTATCGACATGATATCAATGATATCATGTCGATAGCATCTCAATGATCTTAATGTGGAACTTCAAG
>AYEL01071621.1:0-34288 GCA_000484575.1 Olivierus martensii
AAACCCACTTAAATTAATTTAAACTAATTAAAACTGCTTAATAATAACAAACTATATTATGTTAAAAAGAGCCAAAAACCAAAACCAATAAATTAATCACTTGAAAGTCACAAATGACCTTGAAAGACTATTTATTAGAGCTTTTTCTAAGACTTTCCCAAATACGGGCAACAAACTAATTGGCCGATAACAATTGGGTTTATCCATAGTCCGCTTACCAGGCTTAGGTATCAATTTACAGATTGCCTTCTTCCAAACATCAGCAAATTTTCCCTCATGCAAGCATGCATTATATATGGAAACAATAAGATCAGGGTGTATTGAGAAAATGTGTTTAGCTATTTCTGAGGTGATTGAGTCATGTCCGGGTGCCTTTTTGTTTGCCAAGCCATTCACTATACCATGTATCTCCTCTCGAGAAAAATATAAATCATCCTCCGCAACATATGGCTGCTTACTGCAGTAACGAATCAGCTGATGTGTAGTATTATCCTAGCCGGGATCATCTGTAGGGAAAAAATAATCCATAACACCACCAATTGCCCTATCAGAGCTAAAACACAAATTACCATTAGCATCAGTTAGCAGAGTAGTTAGCAGTCTAATATCAGAGCTTTTCAGAAAAGTGTATACTTTACCCCAAGGGTCCCGATTCCCCTCCATATCATAAAACTCCTTCCAAGATCTGGATTTACTGGTACGAATTTCCCTCTGATAACTTCTTTTTGCAAAAAGGTATTCCCGGTGCAAAGAATTCCGAAGAGACTGATTCCGAATTTCCCTCTGATAACTTCTTTTTGCAAAAAGGTATTCCCGGTGCAAAGAATTCCAAAGAGACTGATTCTGACAAGACTGATATCGCTGACGTAAAGTATTAACCAAGTTAACTGGTTGTTAAAGTTGGAGTCCACCAAGGGACAGAATGTTTTTTCTTAATGTGTATCGGAATGTTTCTGCTACGGCAGTATTTTATAAGGTCCATGAACTGATTAACTATATAATTAATGTCGTAACCAAATTGTATTTGTTCCATTAAATCGAGTATGCCATCTATGTAGTCCTGATGAAAAGAGTCCCAGTTAGCTCTGTTGATATTGTATCTAGAAGTAGAGTATTCATCAATAAACAAGGAAGAGCGATCAAATCCAAAATCTAATTGATAGCGTATGTACCTATGCTGAGATAAGGAGTCATCCTGACTAAGTTCCCATTGTTTAATATACCTAGTAGCAGATGTATTAGACACAGTTAAATCAATATAACTTTCTCCCTGATGTCCACTAAAGGTGGGCTCCCTATTGTCATTGTGAAATATTAGGTCATGCGTCGCCAAAAAGTCCAAAAATACCTCACCTCGTCTGTTCTGCAATCTGTCACCCCATACCGGAGATCTAGCATTACTATCTATACTAATTATAAGAGGATAACTTGTATTAATGTCAATAATCTGCTGAAGGGAATTACATTGTATAGTAATATCACCAGCTGGGGTAAAGTACGTAGAATTTAAAATAATTTTATGCCTACCATGTTCAATAAGAACAGAAGTGGTAATCTCATTGCTCATCTCCGGAACGAGTGAGGCCACGACATTACTATCAGTGACTACGACTGCTGTTGCAATACCCATAGTGTAGATTCTAAAATAAGATGGAAACCCTAAGATGTTTTGCTTTGCGTATGGTTCTTGTATGAGAATGACATGTATGTTGTTATCATGTATGTATTTGACCAAGTGATTAGTTGCCGCAGAAGATCTGTCTAAATTGACCTGTAATATATTTATGTGGCGCATTAATACTGTGTGTGTGCATCAGCAAGCTGACACTGGTACCTAAAGAAGGGACAATGACGATCACGGGCTCCGTGATAAGGATCGACTCGGGATTCTGGGTTGTGACATCCTCTGTTGTACTTCAAACAGTTGGTGCACTGAAACTCTTCTCTTCGAACTGTGCACTGGCTCGACTCATGGCCAGTTCCCGCACAGTTAGGGCAGACCACTTCGGCTTTACATTGTCTTGCTAGATGTCCATAGGCCCAACACTTGTAACATCGACGGAAACTGTAGAAATCCCTAACCTTATGCGATGACCAGCCGATACTCAAAAAGTCGTTACTCTCTGCTATAGCCCTCCTTGTCTTCGGGTCAACCTCCACCACCCAGGAGCACAGGTTTCGGTCTGCCCTCTTACCAATTTGGAATGCCGGTTTAAAGTTGTTCGCCGACAACAACTCTGCATCGATGTGTTCGTTGAAAATTTTCACACTGCTCCTAAGGGCCTCTGCAGAGATGTCTAATGGTGTCCTGGTTATCATTATCCTTGGTTTCCTCTTTGTTGATTCCCTAACCTCGTACTCCTTCTTCTCCTGAAGCTTCTCTCTTAGTCTTGATGCTCCGGTGCTAGTGCAACACGTGATGACTACTCCCGACCTAACTGTCTTCGTGCTCTTTACTCCAACCTTTAAATCTTGGAGGTTGACCTCTTCCTTTACTCTCTCTAGTAATTTCCTCGGTTCCATTGCCTCCATGCCCTTGGAGGGGTACACAAGAACCGCTGCATCATCTCGTCGTGGAATAGGTCGCTTAATAATGTCAGAATACAGAGGCTTTGATGGTCTTTCCTCTGTTAACCTGTGCTCCATTTCCTGTTGTAAATCTTCTACTCTCTCAGTTGCCTTGATATACTCGGTGAGTAGGCTCTCAAAGATTGTCGACATCGTTGTCAGATTCTTCTTAATATCATCCCTTATCGATCCTTTTAAAGTTCTACTTTCATCCAGGGCACTAAAAACCTTACTGAGGGAACGGCGAAACAACTGGGCATTGTCCACCCCCCTTTCTGAGTTTGCACGGTCTCTACCGACACCAGGAGAACCCATGACTATCAAAGTTAAGTAATGTAACTCCTACAAAGATATGTAAAGTGTTAGAATAAAAACCCACTTAATTTAAACTAATTAAAACTGCTTAATATAACTTAAACTATATTATGTTAAAAGAGCCAAAAGCCAAAAACCAATAAATTAATCACTAATGACCTTGAAAGTCACAAATTAGTCACAAATGACCTTGAAAGAACCTTGAACAAAATGTTAAAAATTACCTATCAACCTATATTTATTCAGAAATTACTCAACAAGAGAAACACAAAATTGTGTCACACTAACTATTAAAAGCTAAAATAAAAGCTTAAGACAAAAAATTAAATCAAAACAATTCTGCAATTTGATTCTGATCAAGCCCTAACTTGGACTGTCAAAAAATGCTCTATTTAAATAGAACTCTTAAAATACCCCAACAAATTATATATGTACAGAAACCTTAAGAAATAAAGAAACTAACTATACCAAAATAACTTATGTATAGCTGAAAATAAAACTGAAATCAAAGAAATTAACAAGCCAAGTCTAATAACAACTAAATTAACTTCTAATTCTTTAAATAAATGAATTAACCAAGTAAATTGTAAATCAAAAGAATTAGCAGAACCTTATCTACAATAATATAACAAGATTAAAAAATTATCAATTAATTTCTAAAACTAATGAAACGACTCTAAGCCTAACCCTGAAGACAAGCTAAGCCTAATACTAAAACTAAAAATAGTCGTATTTCCTTAAAAATCGGTTAAACTAGACAAATTATATAACAGAAGAGTCAGCAGAATCTTAGCTACAAAAGTATAATAAAATTAAGAACCTTCTAATAACTAGCGCGGAAGAGACGATCGAAGAGTCGCTAAGCCTAACGGCAAAGCTAGCTAAGCCTAATGCCAAAACACTAAAATAGTCCTAATTTCCTTAAAAATCGCTCAAACTGGACAAATGATATATCAAATGACTCAGAAAAACGTTATCTACAAGAATATAATAAAATAATATAACAAAAGTTTTTACCTTTATGCAGAAAAACTACAATTTTTAGAAATGCTTGAAGGTGCTCACCAACATGCTTGATGACTGCCACCAAACTTATCAAATACACTCAAAATTCAAGAAAATAATAAGGTAAACAAGAAACGAGACGAAACCACCCTCACAAAAGTATTCGGCCATCCTGTAAAATGCAAATTCCTGGACATAGTAATCATGTGCTAAGCTCACCAACACGCTTGATGACTGCCACCAAACTTATCAAATACACTCAAAATTCAAGAAAATAATAAGGTAAACAAGAAACGAGACGAAACCACCCTCACAAAAGTATTCGGCCATCCTGTAAAATGCAAATTCCTGGACATAGTAATCATGTGCTACTGGTAAGACATAAATAAGAGGCGTTGTAAGAGGGAACTCTGAATACCGTGAGTTTAAAAATGGTTAAAATGCGAGAGCTTAGTTTAGAGGAAAGGAAAAATTATTATCGACATGAATAAACAGAATCTGTCACAAAGACAAATATCGGAAGTGACTGGAATCCCACGTTCAACAGTGCAAAGTGTGCTAAAAAGATATCAGCAAGGAAACATACTGAATAAATGCAGAATTGGGAGACCAAAGATTTTGAATCATCGTAAAGAGAGGTACCTTGTTAGATGTGCCAAAGACATCCTGATGAATCAGCCAGGGAAATTCTCTCTAGCGTTGCAACATTTTCCAGAAAAAATTTAAGTGTAGAAACGGTTTGTCAAACATTACGAAATAGTGGATATAACGGACGTGTTGCTAGAAAGAAGCCCTGGATAGGTGAGAAAAACAGGAAAAAGAGACTGGAGTTTGCAAAACGTTATGTTAATGAAAATGAGAATTTCTGGAACACCATCATATTTAGTGATGAATCGAAATTCGAGATTTTTAACACTAGTAAGAGGAAAATTGTTTGGCGAAAGCCCCGGTCAGAGTTTGAACCACGCATCTCTGTGCTACTGTCAAGTACGGATCTGTAATGGTCTGGGGTTGTATGTCAGCAGCTGGGGGGTACACTGGAATTTATTGACGGCACAATGGATCAATATCAATACATTGATATTTTGTGAAGGATCTGTAATGGTCTGGGGTTGTATGTCAGCAGCTGGGGGGGTACACTGGAATTTATTGACGGCACAATGGATCAATATCAATACATTGATATTTTGAAACGAAACGTAAAGAAGAGTGCTCAGAAATTAGGATTAATGGACAGATTCCTTTTCCAACAGGACAATGATCCGAAGCACACAGCGTTGAATACCAAGTTATGGCTATTATATAACGTTCCTAAACATCTTGAAACCCCCACCTCAGTCGACAGATTTGAACCCCAATGAACATTTATGGGGACACATGAAGAAAACGTTACATAACATTTCAATAACAAATAAAAATGCTTTGAAACAGAATCTTCAAAGTGAATGGGATAAACGTTCTAATGTGACCAAAAAATTAGTCAAATCAATGCCTTCCAGACTGAAAGCAGTCATACATGCAAAAGGTAAATGTGACAAAATATTAGAAGCATTTGTTTTATTAGTTTAAATTGCAGTTTTCCTTTTCTGTGATAGGATGGCCGAATACTTTTGTGTGAGTGGTTTTGTCTCGTTTCTTGTTTACCTTATTTTTTTCTTGAATTTTGAGTGTATTTGATATTATCAAGTCCGGGTTAAACTCCGGGCTTGATCTCGGGTTACGACTCGGTCTTCGTGAAAAATTGCCCTTATCCGTCGTATTAAAACTTATATGAAAATGAAGTTCCTTACGGTCTAACCAGTCTAAAACAGCATCAATTAAATCAAAAAATGAATCCATAGTTACTTAAAGTATTACTTTTTATTAACTGAGTTATTTGAACATATAAAAGTATAAAATTAATACAACCTGCTTGTCCCGTACCGAAGAAAAAGAGCATAAACTTCTAGTGCTAAGTTCAAGCACTTCACAAATATCCAGATTATATAATTCTCCAACTTGTCGACCAGTCGCACACCAACTTTCAGTAAGAATTCGATCTCGGGACGGGACATTGATCCCTCTAACGTCAGCTCTTTTAACGAGAGCACATTTACATTTCAAGATTACCAATAGTCTAATACAATAAATATTTTCTTTTAGCAATACACAATTATTAAGTTGGAATTTACAATTATTAATAACAAAATTAATTTCAAATACTGTAACCATCATAACATTTTTCGAAGTGAAAAAGACGAGAACGTTACTGCGGACCATCCAACATGGCCGTCCCGAATCATCAGATATCGACAACAGGTAAGGTACACCATTATCTCCACCTCTCTCCAACCACAACTCCTTATCTAATTCTACAATCCTTACAATATCATTTTTTGTATGTAACATTAAAGGGCAAATAAAGCTATCATATTAAGCATTTGTTTTTTCTTTTTCTACATTTCCGACTTTTAACCTGCTTAACATTGTGGGATGTGAAGGGTGGCCAAATACTTTTGTGACCTACTGTACTTATTGCATCATAATTTTAAATAAAAGCAGCTGTAATTTGAAGGCTATCTGTATGCATGGATTAGAGATGCAGTTTTATTTTCTACAATCATGTATACAATCACACATTTTTTAGTGATTTTATAAAAATTTTTATTGATAAAATTTATTAAATTATCTTATAAAATATATATTTTAATTCAATAGATGCTATGCTTATTTCTATATGTTCATGCTGTTGTTTTTTCAGAAATACAAAAATTAAATATATTTTTACTTTAAGCTTCTTAGAATCAAATATAATATGTAAACAAACAATAATTTAAGATTTGTAAATTAAAAAAAGATATATCAAACCCTCAAAAGTATTTTTTTCCATGAAAATAAAACAAAGCCATGATTCCTATGTTTTTTTTCCATAACCAAATGTTAACATTTAACATTAATCTAAGGTTTAGCTAGTCATCCAGGAATATATTCATTCATCAATAAAAAGAATATAATCATTTGCTTACTTCACTTTCAAGCCCATAATCTTGTACTAGACGAATAAACAAAGTAGGACTCCAATTATGTGCACCTTCTAAAAGAAATCCTTTTGTTTTACATTCTGAAGCAAAATTGAGATCAGAATTTGATTTTATAGCAGCATCAATAGTTTCTTCTGCCATTAAGCGATATGTTGTCCATTTGCCACCTGAAAAGAAATTCAATATAAATGCATCATAAATATCTTATGTAAAATTTCTTTTATATAGACAAATCATTGTACAGTAAGTCCCCTATTTATGTGGTTTTTAATGAGCATAGAAATTTTTGGAACAAAAATTTCTATGCTCCTTAAAAACCACACAACTCCATTAATGCTTAATTTGTTATATACAAATACACGTATTGATAAATAGAAAAACTACATAAAATTTTGATATCTATGTTTACAGTATGCTTATTAATTTCATAAATTATCTTTTTTACTCATGTTTTATAAAAATCCAAAAACAAAAGGGACAAACATTCAGATATCTCAAAATGTAGAACTTTAAATTGTATAAATTGGGAAATGCTGTATTTCCAATTTATTCAAATAAATGAGAAATAAAACAATCGAGCACTAGACGGAAAAATATTATAATTAAGGAATGTTTTTGACTACTGTCAATTGGTTTACTTCAGTTTACAAATCAAAACTTTCAAATAATTATTATGTAAAGAACAGACAATTCTCTAGGTTTTTTTATTTATTGACTTTCATATAAAGGTTACAACAACCATTATAGAACTGAAAAATTCTTGGTTTGATCACTATTTTCAGCACTGTTGGATTAGAAAGTAGAGAGAATTCTAATGGGCTATGTTATACTTTGTGATAAAATAAAAACTCTCATTATTTGGTTAATAACAATCATGTGGATTGCTTGAATAGGTACAAAAATGCAAAGGAAGTTATAATTAACTATAACAAAAGCAAATAAATTAAATAAAAATGACAAACTAGTGTAATAATGAATAAAATCAAATAAAAAGATATAAATTACCATTAGAAGCTTAACAAAACAAAACAGAAATTGACAAAAAAAAAATTAAAAAGAGAGCAGTTAATAATAAATAATGAGCATTATTACATTAGTTATTTTTTCAAACCCAACAGTGCTAAAAATAATTAACAAACCAAGAATTTTTTACAGTTCACAAAGGTAGACAATCTAGGGAATTGTCTCAGTTCTCTATGCAATGTTACTTGAAACTTTAGATAATAAGCTGATGTAGACTAGCTGATAACGGTCAAAACTTTATTATAGTTAAATTGTTTTACCTAGTGCTGGACTGTTTTGTTTTTTACTATTGCAAAATGGAAAAATATTTATTTTGAATAGTAAGATTGTAATTTTTAGTCAATGTTTATACACATACAAAGATACATAATCTCAAACATACCTGCAATTGTAAGGAGGCCAGTTTTACTGATTTCAATTATGTGATTCCTTGCTATAGATTGTGTATCAGTTTTATTGGGATCTAATACCAATGGACGAATACCTGACCAGGCACTTAATACATCCCCTCTTCTGACTGAAAAAAATATTTAAAACAATAAAGAATTTTGAACAAAAATTTAATAATAATAATAATTATTCTGTTTTGAATCACTTTTATTCATTCACTGCATTTATTCTAAAGCTGATTTGTTTGGTCTATATTTGTTCATGCTTAAAACTGTTAAAAATTATTTTTTAGGCTTGCATTTCAAAAAGTTCCTAAATGCTTCTTTAAATTGAGAAATGTTAATTTAAAATATCAAACTACCTAATGTAGCTCAGTAATCATTTTCAGTATATTAGGATCTACTTAGGTTAGTTTTCAAGAAAGTATTTCTATTCACATAATCTGTGTCATAGTAAGAAAAATTACTAAACATTATTTAGTAGTCTGAGCAATATGGTATAGCAATACAATGCTTTTGAAAACATTCTTTTCTTGCAATTTATTAGAACACCATCAGTCCATATATACATAACATTAGCACTTTTGAAAACTGCTAATGTTACTATTTTTTTTTTTAATTTTTAACACATTGTTGACTGTCTGGGTGCAACAAAGTCAAATTTAGTTCATCACAATGGACCAGCATTTTAAGGTGTTTTTGATATATTTATTATTTTACATACTAGTCTAGTTACTTTCTGATTCAAGAAAAAGAAAAAAACTTTTCTTAAAAATGGAGAGAGATTTTTATATAATGGAGCAGAAATGAATCTATGAATATAATTAATATTCATTAAAAGCAGATTTTATTTAATTTTATAAAGATTTCATGACTAAAATATTTTATTGTTTACTACTATTTAGGAAAAAAAACTTATAAAAATTTTTGATACTAGAGGGCAAAATTTGCATTAAATTCTCACACAATGAAAGCATCACATGTAAGGATAAATCAATCTGAAAACTATATAGGAAATTTAATGAATACAATTTTAAAACAGACTTGAATGATAAATGGTGATGGGCAGCAGGTATAATTTCCAACTCATATACCTTATAGTACCTGAGCAGCAGTGTGTTAAATGTGCTTATATATCAACTGCATTATCAGATGGAAGAATATATGTAAAAACCAATCAAAAATTAAAGCAAATAAAAGTGAAGAGGGAATTTTATCATTAATCTGAAAATTATTAAATATCACTATAAGCAGGAAACTTGTTAAAACAAAAATTTAATAAATGTATGAATATTAAAATAAATACAGAAATTACATAGTATTTCTGGTTAGATTGGGTTGGTTAAGCTGCCATATCGCATGGGGGATATACTGTATCTGGCAGTGGCAACTTATAGAGTCCATCACAGGTTGGCCAACACCCATGATGAGTCATCAGATGGTTCACCATGCTGACCTGGACCCCTCTTGAAAAACTGGAGATGTGGTAACTGGATCTTCCAGGATGGTAAGTCACAGCTTTACCATGCAGCCATCTGGCCAACCACAGAAATTCTGGAAAAATAATTTTTAAATATTTGAAATTTTTTTGGCTGATTACTTAGGCAGCCTCAGCACAAATTGGAGTACAGAATTAAAACATTAAACATGTTAGGAATTAAATATTCCATAAAATTTTAATTTTTTAAATACAATTCTTAATACAGTGGTACCTTGGTTAATGATGGCCTCGGATAATGATGTACTTGGTTAACGACGAGTGATTGTAAGAAAAAAAATGTCTCAGTTAACGACGCATGCTTTGGTTAACGACTTCTGATTATGTGAACTTCGACAAAATAGAGCTCTGTAAAATACCTTGTCATCGCATCATGTGATTCGTTAGCTCAGTTGTTAATCGTTATTTTTTTTTTATCACAATCGATTCAAATCTGACAATATCATTATTAAAATTAATAAAATTATAACCTTATAAAAATATATTTAAGTAAATGATAATTAACATATAGTAATGAAAACAAATTATTTAATTAATTAAAAATAGACACTCAACATTTCACTAATTTTTAGTTTCTTAAAGATGATTTCTAGACGATTATTATTTTAAATTCTGCGAACAAAGTCTGATTCTATTGTTTGTTTGTTATATATTACATGATACCTGCAAGTGGTGTGACGTCGCAGTTTCGGATTCCATTAGAAGAAGAAAAAGTCTGTCTGAGATTCTATAATTCATATAGACAATAAATCGGTGAGTGTATGTCACTGTTTGTTTGCCATCAAAAGACAAAATCAAATCTTATCTGAATAATAATCATTGAATCTATAAGCTGCTTATCAATATTTACGGGTTCGTTTGTCAAAAAACTCCGAAGTGAGCCCAATTGTCCTTCTGGGGAAGATTGATAATTAAAAACTGTTTTTATGAACAATTCATTTTATTAATGTTAATTTTTTTTGTAGCAAATATAATAAATAAATGATACTTTCCATATTTTTAGGACATTTTAAATGAGTTTTATCTGCATTTTTAATGTTTACTATGGTTGTGGGAAGGAGTCGGAACAAATTAATCAATTTTCAATTAGATCCTATGGGGAATCGCGCATTTTGGTTGACGACGGTAATGCTGGAACGGATTACCGTCGTTAACCAAAGTACCACTGTATGTGTTGTGTGTGTGTTTAATTCTGAATTCTAGATTTCCTGATTTTTCAAGAGAAGTTGAATATACAAGTTTGTAAATAAAGCATAAACACTCATGAAAAACTTTCACAGTAATATGTATAATAAATTTATTACATATATAACAATTATTTAATAAAAATGAATATTTATTTGACATTATAAATGTATACACAGTTTTGTGTTAAAATTTTTTGAATTACATAAGTTCCATGATGTTGGTAAATTACCTAATTGACTATCATTTATGACATTTTTATAACAGGTTCTTTTTGCTATTTCAAGAAACTCTTAATAACAGATACTTTAAAGTTTTGCATGGAGCCAGTATTTTTGCTTGATTCCAATACACTTCTATGTTGTTAGAAATATTTGGCTAAAGCTGTTCTAACTCTTCATCTATCATCATCTTTATGTTCTGCTAGCCTCCCTTAAATTACATTTTGTAACCCTGATATACTCTTCAGATTGTATCATGTAAATGCCAGATTTTTGTTCATTTATATAACTGTCTTTGCCATTTCCTAAATCATTAAAGACAATATGGTGTCTGATGCAAGACACTCACCAGATACCAATTGTTTGTCTTAACTTTGTTTTCATTTTTCTGGTTACTTTCTTCACTGTCCTAAGGCAGATTTCTACATAAGGCATTTGCAAAAACTTATCACCTTCATGCAAACAATTCATTTTAAACCCTGCCACTGTTATTCACTACTCCATTTGTTGAGCTCATTACCTTATCATATACAACTTTCACATAGCTGAAAAATAACCATGCTGTTTGCCATATTGGATTATGGTATAGAATTCTTCTTGTTTATCACTTTCTAAAACCCAAGTGTGTGGCAATTTCTAAAATATGATCTAAAATGCTAATCTCATAACTTTGGGGGTCAGTCTTCAGACATGACAATATTAAGATTGGAGCAAATGTAGGTCTCCTAAATAGTTTAGTGATATAGTGGCCATTTTCTATTCTTAGGTGTACAGCTGGAAAGTGTATTTGTTTTACTGCTTTGTCTGAGGTTTAAGGTTGATCCAGCATTTTGGTTAGCAAAAGTATTTATTAAATTATGTACTTTACTTTCAGTATTCCAATCCACAAACATATCATCCACATATTGTAAATGCTACCTTATTTTGTGAAAAAAGACTGAAGAGGGCACAAGCCGAAATGCATATCTGGCCATAGAATAACTGCTGAATGTATAAATATTCTTTTTAAAGTTTATGTTTTTAAATAGTTTACGAGTTTCAGTTTTATAAAATTTTTAGAATGTTGTCTATAGTTACGATGTAAAAATGTAAAAATAAAAAGGCAAATTTACAATAATGCCTGTTTAAGAATTATTTACCTTATAGATGTTCCAAAGTTAACTAGGATATGAGATTCAATGAATCTAAGCAGTATTTCAGCCTTAGGCCAGTCTATAGACACCCCGATTTTTCTATTTATAATATTTACCATTGAATGCTAAGAATAAAACCTAACAAGATGATAACTTCTCTAAGCACATTCAATTCTATGCAAGTTGCAATGTTCAAGTAAATGAAGATAATGTTTAAGTAAAAACCTATACAGCACAATACATGTAGGTGGGATTTCTAGAGAGGGATAAAGTTTATCAAAGTCTGAAACAGGCCTGATCCCATTTGAAATCAGATTTACTTCCAGTATTCTTTTAAAAGGAAAACATCTGTAAAGCTGACTTCATAATTATAATTATCCAATTTAACTTATGCACCACTTAGCCATACATTTCATTTGGCTGTATTAAGAGTCACTTGAAATAGCAAAAAAAACTGGATATAAAAAATGTTGAACAATAGTTTACCATCATCATGGAAGTAGGTGATTCAAAAAAATTTATAAACATATATGGAATTTCTTAGAGAAAATACTCATTTTCTATATGTAACAATAATTAAATTATTAAAAATTTAATAAATTATTTAAACCACAGTTGTTGAGGTCAAAATCACCAGCTTGTTACATGGTCCATTGTCATATACTGTGGGGGTCCGGGGGTCTTATAGACGAGATTTTGGCCGATAAACTTGAGCGGCGTGGGTAATTTGTTTTTAATTTTTTAAATAAATTTAATTTTTAAATTTATGGAATATGTAATTCCTAAAAAGGTTTAATACTATAGTTCTGTACTATAATTTGTGTGCTGAGGATGGCTGAATAATTGGACAAACATTTCAAATATTAAAAACTTTCCCCCAGAACTGCTGTGTAATTGCTGCATTTTAATTTTACTCTTGGATTATAAGTAGTTTTAACAAGAACTTTATATGTATAAACATTTTTAGCTCTGTAAAAAGCTCTTCAGTTAGATACAAAATTAAAAAAAATTTAAATTGAGTATCCATTGCATTTTCCTGATTCCAATTCAACAATATAATAGATGTATACAATATAAAATTAAAATTTGTAGTTAAACAACATTTGAAATTAAAAATTCAATTACAATTTATTAATTATTTTTTCTACTAATTATTATAAATCAGGTACATTAGTAGAAACATGGTCTATAAATATATATGGTCATTCCACTCCTACCGATAACAAAAGAAAAACTGTTAAGGTCTAGATTTTAATCACTAGGGCAGTGTTGGTGTCAGTTTCTCCGTCATAGCAGATGAACTTTTATAGAGTTACACGTAAATCTTATAAATCAAACATAATACTGCAAAATATTTTTAGCAGAATTTCGCTATATTTTGATAAATTAGAATGAAAACACCTTACAGTTATCCTTAATGTTTTATGGACAAACTTAAATGGTAAAAAATAATATTTCAAAATTTTAACGTCAGTTCACAACTATCATTTTTAAGTCAACAATTTTGCAGTTGTGACTTGGTTTTTTCTTTGATTCTTCAAATGTGTTTGAAATAATGCTAATTAATACAATTCTAATTGCTCCAAAATTACTAACGATAAGTTTTTGTCATCATTAATTCTACAGAAAATGGATTAAAAAAATTTTAAACAAAAATTGAAAATGTATTTCAGTGTAATGCCCAGTATAATAATTCCGTTTGAAAAATTAAACAAATAAATTATTTGATGGGCTGAATTATTGAGTGCAAAGATCATACAAATGCTGAAAAAAAACTATAAAATTTCTGGACTATAGCAGACATACTATGGGCATTTGAAGTAAAACTTGTTGCATTTTAATGTAAGTTGGGAATTAAACCCAATTTCTCAATATAGCGACATTATAATTACTTTTCATACGATTATTTAAAACACTATTATTTATTGATATACTGGTAAATAAATTTGAGTGTATCAATTTCAATTCCATTCATAAAATAATTTATAATTTAGTTCAAACTTTTCTACAACACATATATCCTTTAGTGAAAATAATTATCTGAAATTTATTTTTGTATCTGATAGAAATGGTATGTACAGTATAATAGTTTTGAAAGAGGAAAATATTTCATTATTTAAAATAATTCATTTATCATTTCATACCTAGTATTGTATTAGAACTTTTTTGATTGGAATACTGAAAATTTTTAGTGATTAATTTTGTAGCCTTCAGATTTACTCTTCTTATTCGTCTTTCTCCTGTTTTGAAAGATTATATACTGTAATTATATAAATGGACTGTTTATAAGTGCTAACAAGTAAATTTGTAAGTAAATCCCATATAAAGCAATGCATTACTAAAGCAATAGTTTTGAAAAAAATGCTTATTATTATTAGAAAGAGAACAAAAAATGCAATAAATACTGAAAATTTCAAAAGATTTTGATGAAAATTAAGTGATATTTCACAATTTAAATTTTCATGTATTTTTTTTGCATATTAATTAGGCTTAATTTCAAAATTATTGCTGGTATCCAAGATGTTAAGCCTTCTGGTTGATTCCATCATGTGTATTGGCTAGCTTTTGAATGTCAACATACATCAATGTTGTCCAGTGTTCATCAATTCTGCTTGCGTAAGTCCAAAATTACATTGTTTTCATATGTTCTTCATTCAACAGTGATTGTCACTCATAGCATACTTGTTATGAATGTTAAAACTATGATATTTTAAATTGAATTGTTGAAATTGTCTTGAGAAACAATTCAAAAGCAGTCATTTGAATAGTGGATTTGTGAAAATGACATCTAAGCTAGGTAATATGGTAAATCATGAGTTTTTTAACATAGAATTGAGTGATTTGTTGAAAGACAAGCAGAGTGATTTGTTGAGTTCTATCTGACTAAAGAAAGATATTTAGAAATTATCAGAGAAGTAATAACTTCAAAGGAAAAAAGTACAGGTAAAAATTGCCCAGATTATTGATGCTTGAAACAATTCAACATTTTTCAAATTGCAGAAGGGGAATGTAAAAAAGCTCATCACACCTTTCAAACCAGATGAGACAAACATTCAATACTTTGTTACTAATGAGGAATTGTATGATATTCTTCATGAAATTCATATCAGAACCAGGCATGGTGGGAAAACTTGCATGCTTAAGGAAATTCAGCAGAAATATAAAAATATAATTTACAAAGTCATCTTATGCTATATCAGTTTGTGTAAACATTGTCAAGCAAAAAATAGATAAGCCCTGAGGGAGAAACTCAGGCCAAGGAGAGTCACCATGAGGCCCAGATCGCATGTTTTTGGACCAGTGGGGGAGGAATTGGACAATGAATATAAAAGGCGTGAATATCAGCATGGGCTGCTGATATTCACACCTTGTCTGCTAACTATAGAAAACCATTGATCTAATACTGCTTTGACTTCTGGATCCTTTCCATCATGCTTATTTTTGGATGTTCCTGGAATTTCTTTCTATAATGCCCACTCCTCACACAATTGATTTTCTTGTTGTAGGAGACACACTATGGTAGATTTTGGTACACCAGTTATATCAGCAAGTCTACAATGGTTTATATTAAATGGCTGGTTTTTAATTTTATCCATCAAAGCAATTTTACTTGAAAGTGTAAAATCATTTCTTGGCATCTTGGCAAAGATTTAAAAATTTTAAATAAAATTACAAAATGTATATGAATATCGCTAGGTACAGTATATAGTAAAGATAGACTCCTAAGCAGATGCATGATGATAGATAACTGATTCACATCATGCTAATGTTGCCAAATAGTGTATGATCAGTGGGATTTTTCGAAAGTGTTGACATACTTTCGAAAAATCCCAAAATATATCAAAAATTGCTAAATTCTTTTTCTGCTACTTCCCAATTAAGCAAAAAGTTGTCCCAATTAAGCATTTAAATTATGTATTAGTTTATTAGTTTAGTTTCCATTCTTTGGGATTTGGCCCAAAAGAGCAGCTGTCCCAATTAACCGGTGGCCCAATTAAGTGGAATTGACTGTATATGCATATATCATATTACTTTTATATATGCATCACAGCATTGCCATTAGTCGGCAAACAAAGCCTTTTATTGTATCTTGTTGTAAATCTGTCATGTCAAGTAAAAGAAAAAATACTGCTGATGAAAATTTCAATGTAAAAAAGCGAGGAAAGCTTTAAGTTTAACCGTTTTAAGTTAAATAGAAATCTAATTTATGAAAATATTAATGTACTAGCATCTCTAGTGATGGGATTTCAAAACAAAAAATCTTACAGTAATGGCGTTAAAGTGGAATGACCATATACTATTTATAGACCATGGTAGAAATAACTTCTATTAATGTAACTGATTTAAAAATTAAACAAAAATTCAATTTCAATGTTATTACTATATATATTGTATTTTCATATCATAAAATTAGAAAACACAAGATAGTAAATTTGAATTTCCAGTTAGGCTTCTCTGATTTTATTTTTTTTTAACTTATGTAACTGAAGAAGTTTTTACAGAATCAGAAACATTTTTATAGTTATCAAATTTGTGTGTTTAGTGAATATTCTTTATAGTGATGATTTATTATATTTTTTGCATGTGAGGAGAAAACATTGGACATTTAATGTGGAAAGGGCCTGTTTTGCCTAGTCAAAATAGAAAAAATGGCAATATTTGACTTTAAATCTCTATATCCGCAAGTTAAAATAAAACCAGCTTGTCTTGAACTATACCGCATGTTATTAGAACAACTGCCGAAAGAAAACAAGCTACTCAGACATATGCCACCTTGTAACACATCAGTCGTACTTCTTATTCAACCAATGATTCTATATACAGCAAAAAGGAATACCCATTGGAAGTCCATTAGCAGATGTCTTAGTGGAATTAGTAGTTAGAAAAAGAGAGAAAGTGATAATACAGCAATTAAGTAATAAACTACATATATAACAGCACTACGTAGATGACATTTTTGTAACAACAGAAGGTAGAATATGTGAACTAGAATTAGAAAAAGAACTATCAGATGACAGCCTAGGATTAACCCTAAAATATGAAACGACGAGAACAACAATTATGAACTATCTCAATGCGATGATAAAGATAAAAAATGGAGAATATGAAATGTTTGTGTACAGAAAAGAGACCTATGTCCCAATATTTATATTTAAAGATTCAAACAAACCATGGTCCCATAAAATGGAACCATTTAGAGTGTTACTAAAGTGCATAGAAACACATTGTAGCACAGACCAAAAAAATAAAGCAGAATTTGAATGGGTAGTAAAACTACACAAATATACTAGAAAAATGATAAAAAGAACTTGCAAAGAAATATAAAAAATAGCACTGGAAATGGACATGAAAGAACAGCAAAAAAATTTAATAGACCTAAATAGAGTGGTAAAAGTGTCTCAACAGCTACTAAAAACGAAAATAAAATAGAACAAATCACTAACAAAAACTAATCCTCCATAGAAGAAACACTCTATTTAATGTCCTATGCAATGACAAAGTTGAAATACCACATCTAAGAAAGAATGGAGTTTACTGGATACCCATCAAAAACCACAATATGGGAACATATGAGAATTACATAGGCTACATGGCCAGAATCATCAGTAAAAGAATAGCGGAATATAAAAAAGATGTTAATGAAGCCAAATGTAATACAGCACTGGCCAGCAGAACAGTCAGCCACCATGTAGACATACTATGGGACAACACACGCATCGTAAAACAAGTAGAACCGGAAAAGGAAAAGATAGTGGAAGTGACAAAAATATATGAAACAAAGAAGGGTCATTATGTATTAGACCCGACACTTATCAATAACACATGGAAATGGTGTGAGAAAAACAAGAAACCAGCAACAAACAATAACATACACTAAAGACATATAGGACTTACAATATAACAAATATTTAGACTTGTTATTTTATTTAGGCAGAATAAAAATAAATAAAAATAAGAAGTATTCTTATTTATATCTTATTTACGATTTTTATTAACATTAATAGTTTAAATAATGATTCACTTCTTATTTTTATTTATTTTTATTCTGCCTATTCTTATTTATATCTTATTTACGATTTTTATTAACATTAATAGTTTAAATAATGATTCTTTTAAGGCCTTCTTGTAACAGCCTTTTATTAAACATCCTTTAACTTACACCGACTTAACAATCACTTAATAAAAATCCCAAAAAAATTACATCATAAAACTTCTTTAATGCAGTTAATCATGGTATTTAAAATGCATTTCGGCTGTGCCCTCTTCAGTTAAACACACTTGACTGTAAAAAAGGAACATGCATCGATTCTACAATTATTTAAATTTTACAATATTTCTTATATTTTTTATTAGTAATTTATTGTATTGGTGGGAGAATTTTCAAAATTAAAGTATATTTATTTAATTAAAATATGTTAGATAATTTTTGTTTTTGTGTGAATATGTAAAAATTTTTTGCAGTTAATGTGTGTTTAACTGAAGAGGGCGCAGCCAAAATGCATTTTAAATACCATGATTAACTGCATTAAAGAAGTTTTATGATGTAATTTTTTTGGGATTTTTATTAAGGATTGTTAAGTCGGTGCAAAGTTAAAGATGTTTAATAAAAGGGCTGTTAAAAGAAGGCTCTAAAAGAATCATTATCTGATGATATACATCTCCTTATATTATGTTAATAGTTTAAGTTTCTTAAAAAAAGTATATCAAATAATTTATTACTAACATATTATATATTATTAATAATATATAATATGTTAGTAATATTAATTAAAATTAATATTACTAACATAAAATTAAAGATTTATTAATTAATATAAAATTAATTAATAAATCTAGTCACTGTCATCCTCTAAACACTTCTAACCTTAACATAATATATATATATAACAATAAGACAAACGTTTATTTTTGAATTTAAATCAAATTTATGGAATTCATGTTATTCTATTTGAATTCTTAAAAGTTATTAAGTCTTACATAGTTTATGTATATAGTATAAGTACAGCTGATGAGGTCAAATAGACCGAAAACGTTTCTGTTACTATATTATAACTATAATAAAGTCTTTTATATCCTACATAAGAGCTGGAAAGAATATAGCACTGATTAATTTTTTTTTTTATAAAAATTTCCTATTGTTTCTTAAAAGTTTTATAATTCCTAATCAAAATGATATATAAATTAAATATTTAATATACTACCCATAATATCTTCACTTAAATAACTTTTAATTTCACTTAATATGAATGCAATATCTTCTTCTGTTGGAGCAGGATGGTGTGTAACTTCTGTTGGATGATCAGTAGTACCTGTACAAAATAGAAATTAAATTTAAAAAAATATATATTGCTAAAAATAAATATTTAATAGAAATTTAAATACAAAATAAAAATATACCAGCAATAGTATGCTTTTCCCAAGGGAGAAAAAAGATTACACGACCATCTCTAGTTGAAGGATCTAATAATCCCATATTGGTGGGACTAGAAAAAAATATTTTTATCAAAATAATTGAATTATTGCTTTATTGAATATATTTTCATTAACATTAATACAATTCTTATAAAAAGAGTAATATGTATACTCCGGAAATATGCAAAGGATCTTTAAGAGTATGAGACTAAAATTTTTATTATCTCTAATTTATATTTTAGTCTTAGTTCACACAATTTCACAGGTCTAATTTATTAAAATGCAAATGTTAAAAAATAAATGTTTTTATAATTACAGTGGTACCTCGGATTACGAACGTCTCGGATCACGAACAAATCGGTCTACGAACACCATTTGCAAACAAATTTTGCTTCGCTTTACGAACGATGCTTCGGTTCACGAACACATACGCACGGAGTGCATGGAGTGCACGTGACTTGCGGCGCACAAAACCCTGCGCACAGCCTCGCCTCCAGCAGTAATCCAGTTCGCCCAGCTCATATGCGTACAGTAAAGTTTCAACAAGTGTTCATATTTTAGTTTTTTTCTTTATTTAATTAAATTTATCCCTTATTAAGGCTCCCAAAAAAGTTAAAAGTATTAGTGAAGGTGGTGTTAAACATGCTTTCTTCTAATATTACTGTTATATTTATTTCCTTTTTGTATTATTTCCACACACAAAGCCATAACATGTTAAAATTTTTTTCTAGGACAAAAAACGTATTATTTGGATTTACATTAATTGCAATGAGAAAAATTGATTCGGATTACGAACTTTTCGGATCAGGAACAGGGTCAAGGAACGGATTGTGTTCGTGAACCGAGGTATCACTGTATTTATGTTTGAATAAAATAACTAATTCCAAATTACATTCATCTGAGAAAGGATATGTTGATAAATCTTAACAGCACACAGATGCTGAAAGTTGGATACACACATCTTATAAACAATAGAATCATATTATAAAATGTGCTAGTATATTTTGTTTTAGTGTTTTGCTAATACAACCCTTTTAATTATATTCATGTCTATTTTCAGTGCTTTTCTTTGTTCTAAACTTTATCATATTAAGCACTTTAGAAAGCTGTGTTAATTAATGCTAATTATTCATAAATTATATCTCAAAAACACAATTATCTGCATTTATATGCCTATTATAAAATAGTATTTAAAATAGGCATATAAAACAAAACAACACAGATCAATAAACTATACAAAAATCTTTTTGGTGCAATTTTAAATAATTTTATTAAATTCTGGCTTCTATCATATAATGGCATTTTAAAATGTAAACATGTATTATGCTTTAAGTATATAAAGTCAAAAAACTCTGATTTCTAACTCACACGGTACTTTGCCAAAGTAGCATTAGACAGTATTGTTACTCTAGAGGACGAGTGGATAGTTGGCCCAGTCAGTCAGTCATCATAAGCAAAGGATAACATTATTTTAAGGTTAGTAATACAATACTGTAACATTATTTTTACTTTTGCATAGTTTTTTAAAACTAGCATAATTATGTATTTAAATGATAGTGTAAAAAATATTTTTAGACTTTTATAAACACTTGCAAATGAGAAAAAGGATGTGATTTACTTTGAGGCAATATTTGCATTACAATGGTAGTCTGGAATGCAGGGCCGCTGAGAAGGGGTGACATCTGAGACTTTTCTTACAGGCCCGGCATCGAAAAGGGCCTGACCATCTGGCCCCAACATGTTCGATAGTTCGCTGCCAGAGCACACTGTCTATAATTAAAGCGGTTGTGCCAAAATAAACTATTTTATTACTTTATAACAGCTTTTTGATAGACTTGTTTTGCTATCAATAGAATATGACCTAGCAATGAAAACTGATTATGATGAGGTGATTAAAGAGTTTGCTAACCATAAAGTGAGGAAGGGGATGAGGAAGTAGAGATAAGGCAATAAAAATTTTAAAAGTCTCTTTTTATTTAATGTTTATATTTCATATGGTATGTAACGTATCGAATTTTGAATTTATTGTACACTTTTTAAATAATGTTTAATGTTTTATATGACTTTTTTATTAAACCAGTGTGATGCACTCTTAAATGGGGCCTGGATCACAGACTTGTCACAGGCTTGAAAATTTCTCTTGGAGGCCCTGCTGAAATGTAACCTGCAGTTTTAGTAAGGTATGCCTATAATCAGATTAAATCATTAAAATTTCTTTTAAGTATAGCCATAACTTGAGTTAATTATGTAACTATTTTCTAGATCTCAAAACTTTACAGAAATTTTAACACACCATATATGATAAATGCACAATTCATTGTACTATGATATTAAATGTAGTATACACTGCATTGTATATTATATGGTTATTGAATCAATAGGCTGTGTAAAATATTTAGGAATTATATATTATATTTCCTTTCCAGCTGCAGCAATTACATTCTTGAAAAATATTATGTATTAATAGAAAAAATTCTATAGAAAGTAAGAAGTTAGGAGAAAAACAATAAAAATGACATTTAATTTACAAAATACATTATATTTCATTTGTGCACAATAAAAACAATTATTTTTATCAGTATATTTTTAGGAAGTGTAAAAGATACATTAGATTCAAAATGAAATAGCTCTAATATCTATTATATCAAAAGTCCATTTTATGTTTTAATAGTGTTATTCTAATGTTTTCATCAACTATGACACTACTAAATAATAAAACCAATAAGTAATCATACTGTGAATGTAAATATCTCTCTAGACAAACTGAAGAAAAATTTCTATATATGTTAATTTGATATTAATAAGTTTGCCTTACATTTCTTAAATTATGCATTTAATATTTTATTAAATAATAGCAGTTTACCTATAATATTCAGGAAGTGTTATATGAACACCAGAACTTGGTTGGCATATACAAGATTTTAAAGGATCATCCATATGTCTTATTCTATCTATAAATGGTCCTGTGGCATTTATAACAGTTTTGGCACGAACATCAAATTCTTCTCCTAAATAATCATAAAAGTAACATTATTTTAAAGAATTTGTATTTATCTAAAGATAACAACATTAATGAAAGCAATATTCTCTTCTATATGAAGCTTTTCAATTCCATTTAATAAAATTTTTCAGATCAAGTATTTTTTTTAGGAAACATTAAAAAGATGATATAATTTGAATATTTAATACTCAGTTATATTAGTATAACATAATTTCTTTAAAATTAATATAACTAATTATCTGGTCTATAAATTAATATTTTCATTGAAATTTATTACAATAAATTCTTATGAGAAGTATAATTGTTTAGTATATATCATGATTTTCAGATTGTATAATTTTAAATTATTCAAGATATCTATAAAATAAAATTCATATAGAACCTATACTGCTAAATTAATCTCGTGATAACTTAACAAATTTTTTAATAATTGGAAATAATTTTATATTAATGTTAGTGCCATCTTGTAATTAATAAGTAGGGCTCGGAAGTTTAAGTCACATTTTTTTCCTTAACTGTATTCAACTTAAAAACCAATTTTAACTGCAAAATAGACGAATTGAAATATATCTTGGTGGAATTTATTGGTCATATAAATTCATATTTACCACGTTCGGTAATATTCGGTCATATTTCTGCCCAAATTTTCATAAATGTCATATTTTGGGTATTTTTTAGCAAGTCACTCTCAATTAAATGTGAGGAATGCAAGAAATTAAAAAAATATTTTCCAAGCTGTTTTATGTAATAATTTCTTATCAATTTACTTCTACGTTGCTATAGAACACATGCGTATGGCAGTGTTTTGGCAACACTACAGTGAGTTATTTACATCACTTCCTAGGCTCTGTCAAGCAGCGAGAGTTTGTTTATTGTTTTCGTAGGTGAATTGTGAGTCACAACTTTTGACAAAAGCTGCATAATGCATAAAGAAAAATGTTCTACTGGTGTAAGACTCCGTTGTTTTGTGAAAAAATTTGGCGAAGAATATTTTACCACCGATGGTAAAGTGCTATTCTGCAAATTATGTGATGTGAAGGTTACAGCAGATAAACGTTTCCATGTCCAACAACATGTGAAGACATCGAAGCACACAGGCCATATGACTCGGAAGAAAAGCAGCCAGGAAAAGCAGTAACTGATCTTCGACAGAACTGCTTCATCAAGATCAGACAAAACTTCAGAGTTTTCAAAGGAACTGTATAAAATGATGATAAGTGCTAACCTAACATTCCTTTAGCAAAAGTAGATAATCTTCATTTCAAGAAATTTATGGAAAAGCATACTAATAGAACTATCCCCACAGAATCAATGCTACGTAAAACTTATTTATCTCTTTGTTATGATGACACCGTACAGAAAATACGTAGCAGTGTGGCAGACAACAAAATATGGATGTCAGTCGATGAAACTACAGACATTGAAGGTAGATACATAGCAAATGTAATTGTTGGAACACTTCATTCTGATTGTCCAGGTAAAAATCTTCCTCCTAACCACCAAGGTCCTAGAACGAACGAATAGTTCAAGCATTGCTATTGTCTTCGATAATGCAATGAAACTTTTGTGGGGGGATAATCTAAAGAGAGAAAATGTTCTCCTTTTTGTAACAGATGCCGCACCTTATATGGTGAAAGCTGCTAAAGGACTTAAAATGTTCTACACAAACATGATACATGTTACATGTATTGCTCACGCAATGCACAGGGTAGCAGAGGAAATACGGCAGAGTTATCCTGATGTGGTCAAGTTGATATCAACGTAAAAAAGATTTTCATAAAAGCGCCACTGAGGGTTGAAGTGTTCAAAACCAAAGCTCCATGTATAGCACTTCCTCCTCAACCAATCACCACCAGGTGGAGGATATGGCTTCAGGCTGCCATATATTACTGTGACAACTACACCATAATCAAGGATATTATCACAAGCCTGAGTAGTGATGATGCTTCTTGTATTAAAATAGTGCAAGTTTTGTTCTCTGACAAATTATTAGGTAATTTAGCTTACAGTAAGTCAAATTACAGTTGCTTAGTAAGTGCAATTGCTAACCTAGAAAGTGCTGGGATGAACATTCATGAAGCTTTTTAATTGTAAATAATATTGAACAGCAGATTGAACAGACACAGGGACAGGTTGGTGAAAAAGTGAAAAATAAACTTAAAACTGTGCTGGGTCGTAATGATGGCTATGCTACATTACGCAAAATAGCTGATGTGCTGTGGGGATGTTGAAGTTGAGTGTGGTAAAATGATGCTGGACAGTAGTGACATCACTTTGTTCAAATATGCTCCGATTACATCATGTGACATTGAGCGGAACTTCTCTGCTTATAAAAACATTACTGAGTGATAATTGGAGATCATTTTCTTTCGACAGCCTGAAGAAACATATTGTCATTCAGTATAATGTAATGAAAGCAGGAGACTAAAAAGAAGTGCTTTCCATATTAGTTTTTAAAATTATGTCGAAAACTAGTTTTAATATTCTGTTTAAAAAAAAAAACACATAAATAAGTGAAGACAATGTTTGAAACCATATTGTTATTTTTATGTCATATTTTGAGAATTTAAAGGTCATATTTCCCTGCATATTTTGCCTTTTATTAGGTCCTAAACTTCCTAGCCTTATTAATAAGTATACTAATGATTAAACAGAGTGTGGTACTATTTATTAATTAATGATAAATTAATTAAAAATTCAAATTTAATCTGAAGAAAAAATCTGTCTAGCCGAGGATTAAACTGGGGATTATTGGGTTAACATCCCAATGTCGTAATCACTACACCACAAAGGCCACCTGACAAATTATGTTCATTATAATATCTAAATAATCAATTATTTTTATTCAGACATCAGATTCTGCCAATAGAAAGTTAATTTAACACAGTCAAAGTGTTGCCTGACTAGTGTCATTGAAGGCCTGTGGCTAGAAGCTCAGATAGGAATGTTTCTATTGATAGAGTCCAACATCCATGAATAAAAGCAATTCTAAATTCATTATAATAATATCTAAAGAATTATCTGTCAGATAGCTTCAGTGGCTAGCAGTTAGGACATTGAGACAATAAATCAAAGTTCCCAGTTTTATTCCAAATGAGGCAGGTTTCTTCAGATAAAAAGTACTAATTTAATTATTAATTCATAGATGGTACCAAACTGTTTAATCATTAGTATATTTATTAATTATAAGATAGCACTAACATTTAATAATTGAAAATAATTTATACTAAACATTTCCATTAAATTATCAAGAGATTAATTCAATAGTTTAGATTCTATTTAGATATCTCCCTTGAAGTTTGGTTTGAAAGAGACTGTAAAATTCATATGGATAAACTCGCTTTCATTTCATGATAATGTTTAGATTATTTTATTTTTTTTTTTAATTTACAAATATTGAAACATTTCATGGATAAATTTAAATTGTCATACTGTAATGCAATGGATTTACCCAAAACTAGATAAAAATCAAGCCTATTACTAGGGAAAAATTTGTAAATATGTTTTTGACCTAATTCTCAGGTCAGCATCAGTTTCAGAACAGAATATTGTGTATAGGTAACATATTATGATGTAATAATAAATTGTGACAATTTTTTCCTGGTAAGAGGTTTGATTTTATCTAATTTTATAATCCAGGATTGTGGTTGTAACATATTATGATGTAATAATAAATTGTGACGACAATTTTTTCCTGGTAAGAGGTTTGATTTTATCTAATTTTATAATCCAGGATTGTGGAAAAGGAAACCTAAAAAGGAGTTAAAGGTAGGAATCAAGAACACCAGAACAGTACAATCAGGGGTAGTTATCACGTGTTGCAAAATACACATCAATCCGGATTCGAACCCACTACCTTCAGATTACGAGCCACGGATTTATCGGCACATCAAGCCGGATTCGAACCCACTACCTTCAGATTACGAGCCACGTATTTATCGAATGCGTTATCTGTGCACCTGGTGATCTGCTATCTATTCATCGCTTTTAAGCTGAATTATCAAAAGAGATCGGAAGAGCGCACCTGGTGATGTGTTATCTATCTATCGCTTTTAAGCTGAATTATCAAAAGTTCGATTTTTCTAAAAGCTTATTAAAAGGCCATATTCAATGAAAAGCTCGGACACGTATTCACTCATTTTTGATGTAATTTCACCATATGCAAGCGGATCAAAATCGGTGGGGGGTCAGCTGTGTCTCCTTGTTAGTATCAATAAATGTTTTTGTTTTTATTATTTAAATTAGTCGTTAATTGACACCAAAGAAAGCAGTAATATTTAAGTATTATGCATATGGTAATGTTGAATAAATGTTGTTTATTCTTTAAAATGAGGATTTTGTGTATTTCATGCCTATCAGAACTTATATAAAATAAAGGAAACATAATATAAAACAAAAATTATTTAAATTATATACATTATATTATATTACATTATTACTATTACATTAATTTTAACAGAGATTGTTTAAAATATTTTTGTACCATGTTTCTAATGTTTGCTGCTTGGTCAAGCAATTGTTTACCATCTTGATGGATCTAAGTTCAATTCCAGGTTTCACATGCTGTATTTTTAGAAATCTTACAAGCTTGCCAGGCTCATTGAACTCATCTTTCAACATTCAGTTGATCCCATTATAAATGTTGGACAGTCTCTGGAGCTCTAAAAATGGCCATTGCCAAAAGTATCTGTTAGCAGTTTAATTCAAATTAACCTACCCAAGTTTCTAATAAATATAAGCAATTATCTTTTAATGCCACTTCCTAATCATTGGCTGAATACTACACAATGTTATCATTATAGAATCAATTACAAACTACTCAGATCTATGAGAGAGTTAGTACATGAATCAATGCTGGAACTGATCCATCAAAAATTTTTAGAAACATGGAATCCAAATTCCATGCTTCCATACATTTAGGTTGGAGTTGAATGGATTGAGATTGGACACCTAAAATATCTGGAGATATGAGACATGAAATTAAATACAAATATTGCCTGGTGAAATATAACATGCTTCAATCCTGGCAACATCTTAGTCATTCAGTTGACTGGCTGCCATTATTGCAAAATCATTGATAAATGATGTTGTAAATACAGATTTTCATCATAAATAATTACTGAATCATCATAATTTGGATCGAGATAACTTGAACCATCATAAATTGGGACCCCCATATTTGTGATATTACACAAATTGTCATCATAATTTTTTACATTTTTCAAAACAAAATCTCACTTGTGATATTTTGGAAATACAATATTGAATTTCATAATCATAAAATATGATACAAATTAAACTTAAAATCCATATCACCTGAACATTTAACTGAAGAGTCACTATTTCTCTCTTTTTTTTTCTCATTTCATCAATATTGTAACTTAAAACAATATTAAACATATTGAACTTATCAATTTCGGCAGAGGTCAATTGTAATTATCCAAAACACAATATATAGTAAAAGTAAAAAAATCAGGATCTTGAGACTATCCAAGAATCCAGGTTCTTTAAAAACTGAAACTTTTTAAAATTTCTAGGTTTTGTGTGTGAGAGTGCATATGCATCAAGAAGCAATGCAGTAGATGCAACAGATGTCATATTAATGAATGAATAAATATACTCATTTCGATAAATAAAGTATTCTTCATTTGTTAATGACTAAAGCAACAAAATTTTCCTGTTTATCTCTTCTTTATTCTTCCTTAAATTTGAATTTTAAAAGAACTCTCCAAGATTTTTTATAAAAATCTGGACTGACCAAACCTCCAAACAGTCTGAGTTTCTTTTAATTTTACTGTAATAAGTGCATTCCAAAGATGTGGCATATGATGATTATATTTTTTCTGAAGCTTAAAAGATAATGGATGAACAACTCTCATATGAATGAAAGTATTATAAAAACAAATAACTAGCTATTTTATTTAAATCTTAAATATTGCTTTTATTTACCTAAAAGCACTTTTGGTTAAGCCTTCTTCAGTTACAATTCTTTCTTATATATGAAAAGATGTTTTAGGTTCTAACTATCAATAATTAGTTATTTTGTTTTATTGTAGTATATAAATCCAATGTAAAAGAATCATTTTATTGTGATGTGTTCTGCCTTTAATAAATGTATTAGAGACACAAAAGAAACATCATATTTATATGATAAAAAGAAATTGACTTTTCTTTGATATGCTTATTCAGTTTTCTCAAAATTAACAAAAAATTGCTGCAAGTTAATGCAAATGGAATCATCATTTATCTTTTATTATATTAATAAATTAATATATTTATTAAATAAAATATAATCACATCTGTTGTTTTACAGTTCAAAAATTGCAATTTTTCCAGATTTTCATTGCATTAATTAATGAAATTTGTGGAGTTTCGATTAATGTCAAGATAATATTTAATATCTGTTATCCAACATTCCAACATAATAAACTAATAAAGTTTATTAATTCATTTATTGTATTATTATATTTATTTATATTTGGACAAGTTTATTTTATATCTTGAAAACTGGTTATTTTTAAACATTATTACTTTAAAATGAAAGTGCTATATATTTTATTTTTGTTTTATGATTCAGTCAAAATTTTAAAATAAACATTATATAATCTTTGAGAATGAAGTTTATTAAAAATAATAATAATTATTGGTACATTGGCTTAATTATTGATGATTATTTTTATTTCCACAGAATGAATCAAAATCAACAGCAATTATTTCTTAGATATGCATTGGAAACAAAATTACGAATGATAATTCCATACATAAATAAATGGCCACAGGTATTAAAATATTTTATATGTATTTTATTATTTTTGCAATATACTCATCTCTCTTACAATGTTATAGTTGCATTCTTGTGAAACCTTGCACTATAGAATATTTGCAATAAAAATAAACACAGATTATAAGAAAAATTGGATTAAGGTAGACTACAAAAATATTACTTAAAATCAAAACAAATTTAAGTCACCTAACTCAAAGGATTACATAATTTAAATGCTTGTTAAATTAATATTTTATAATAAAATAATTTAGTAAATTTAAAATTTTATCTTAAGAAAATTTAAAGATAACTTTATATTGAAATCACAGCAATTTTTAAAACCATCCACTACTTACACTAAAGGAAGGCACACTTGCAGGATTTTCAGCTTTTTCTTGTAGTCTTCATAAATTTGTAAGGATTTTTCTAGTATGATGAGAAAACTTATCCCAGATCATTTTTTTATTAGATCTTCTGTCCACACACTTAGAGCTACTCTATTTCCTTAACTTCTTTGGCCTGATCTTACAGATTAATATTAATGGAAAGATAAAAATCTCATTCTTCACAAGAGTAATAGAAATTAACTTTATGATGATAATCTACTATATAATTCTTCTTATGTAGCTATGGCATTTTCTTATAATATTAATGTTGCTCATAAACTGATTTAGCTGCTAAAATTGAAAATATCAAATCAATGTCTTTATTAAGAAATTACATATTTATTGCAATTTAAAAATAGTAATAATAGAAATAGAGAAATGCAGAGTATCTATAAAGTCCTTGTGCAGTTTTAAATTTAATAACTTAGATTCTAAATTATATAAAAATATTTTGTAAAATCATTAGAAAGGTAATTTATTCCAATTTTTTAAGGGACTAAAAATTTAATTATGATAAATCTATTATTATTATTTATTCAGATAATCCATTCAAAGTAACCTGAATAGCTTCAAACAAATGAACATTGTCTGTTGATGTTTTTAAGTTAGCATCTTGAAATTTAACACTTCTGAAATTAAGCCTGTCTAAATTGAAATAAATTATCTATCTAATGCATTTAACAGACTATATTTATATTATTTAGAACATAAGTTATTAAAATTTAAAACCGCACAAGCACTTTATAAATATCCTGAATATCAAGACAAGCATCTCATCTTTAGTGTTTACAAAAAATGAGAAAAATATATATACCAATATTATTCTGCTAAGATATATGAATCTTATAAACAACTAATAAAAGAATGGGTATCCAATAATGCCAATTGTCCAGTTCTTCCAAATTACATATAAAAATAGCCTAGATATTTGCTAAAATTATAACACAGTACTATATAAATAACATTAATGAATACATATAATACAGACATAACCTATATTGCTCTCATAGGCAATAACTTAAGTAAGAGTTCCAGTACTAGCACAAATAAGCAGTCCGAAAACAAATTAAAATATTGAAAAACTTTATTTTCGAGAAACATTTTCGGCTTACAATTGCCTTCTTCAACTCTAACAACTATATACAGTTTTTGTTCTGGAACATAGAACTTAGAACTTATATTTTTGGTGTAATTTAAGTAAAAGTTCCAGTACTAGCACAAACAAGCAGTCCAAAAATAAATTAAAATACTGAAAAACTTTATTTTTGAGAAACGTTTTTGGCTTACTGTACATTCACCCTCTTCAACTCTAACAATTATATACATTTTTGTTGTGGAACATAGAACTTAGAACTTATTAAATAGAACGAAATTTAAAATTCAAACATAAATTTTCATACTAATATATTACAATAAATTAATTTAAATATAATAAAATAAAACAGAATATTAACTTTTTCTTTTTTCAGAAATAATATAAAAATAAGCTATCTTAATTAGTATTTAAGATCAAAGTTTTGTTTTTCTCTGATGTTAGCTATTGGCATTCGGCTGCGCTCTTTCTTTCAAAGCAAATTTCCAAGCTTGCGAAAGATCTATAGATTGTCTTTCATTTATTATTTTTCCTTTTTCGCTTCCTTCAAAAATTTTTATTTCCTCTGCTACTGTTAATTCTTTCACATTGTTCACTTTCTTTACCACTTTCGCTTTTTCCCATTCTACCTTAATGTCACACTCGTAGGCTCTTCTAGCCAAAGCTGTCATTAATACACCCTTCCTTATATCTGCTTAATGCTCATTTAACCTTTCTTTTAGGTTCCTCGCTGTGGCTCCGATGTACACTTCTTTTTGTTGTTTATCATTATTTATTAGAGAAATTTCATAAACTCCTGTCTGCTCTTCTCTGCCATACTCATCTTTCATGTTTTCTAGCAAGCTTGAAATTGCGTTTGGCCTCTTATATGATGGTTTCCTTTCACTTGATTTAATTATTTTTTGTACCATTTTAAATTTTCTAAGGGCATCCGATATTACCTCGTACCCGTTGTTTACTACTGTATTACTACTCGGATGGCTTTGGCTTAATTCTTCTTGCCTGGAATTGCTTCTATTTTCTCTTCTTTTCAGTGTTTCATTATAAATTTTATTTACTAACTTCTTACCATAGCTGTGTTTTTCCGCTATTTCTGCAATTACTTCCATTTCCTCCTTTAAAAACGTAGAGAAGATATTTGGCACTATTTAAAAAAAAAAATGAAAGTGATAGTATATCTGAAGAAAATTCTCAATAAATTAGACGGGTTGTTATATTAGTACCTATTTAAGTAAATAAAAATGTTTCTTATTTTTCAATACTTATAATAATTCGTTTTTATTTTTTTCCAATTTTCCAACTTTGAAATCCTACTGTGGCTTTTTTTCCCGATTTTTCAATTTTAAAATCCTACTGCGGCTTAATTGGAGGCAGCTTCAAATTTTAAAATTCTACTGCAGCTTAAATTCGAAGTAATACGATATTTTATTTTCAATACCTATTATAAAATCATTTTTATTTTTTCCAATTTTAAAACCTACTGTGACTTAAATTCGAAGTAATAGATAATAGCCAGATATAATTAACTTTGAAGTAAAGGGAAATAAATAATGGAAAAAAATAAGATCATTAATTCTAAATATCACCTATTGTAGATTAAATAATCAGAACCAACTGACTTTGTTATTTCTGAAGTCTATACATAACAATCTGTTAAAAAGAAGTGTTAAAGCAGGTTCATACCAAGCACATGCATTAACATTTATGCATGCTTTTGTCATAGCTCTGCCCTTTTTGTGTTGTGTGGCTCTTTGTATCTAGTGTTAATGTGTCGCAAAGTGAATGCTGAGACCTGAAGCGTGTGTGCCGTGAAATATCAACTATGTTTAAGTTTTAGACCAATGCATGTGTTGGACGTGTGCACTTTCAATTTAGAATTACAAATGGCAGTAGGTGACAGAATAGAAGACAAAGTTTGACAGAGTACAGATGTATCATGGGAAGAAGGTGGAACACCGAATGTTTTAAGAGAACAGATTGGCACTTTTCTTTGGCATTTGGTGACATCATGTTTTGTGTCATACATTTCTACACCATATAAAACATTTGCAGCATTAACGCTTGCACTTGGTGTAAACTTGTCTTTACAGTATTAATAATTATGCCAGTGGCGACTCGCCCATAAGGGCTGCAGGGCTGCAGCCCTCCCACCAAAATGGAAACATTTTTAAATTATTATAGCTATTACATTACAATTATTTTACAAAAACATATTTTTTCCGTTCGTAGTATATTTATTTTTGAATTGTAGGTACTAGGTACCTCGATAGCCGCTCTGTATGTGTGTATTGTATGAGTCAGTGCGATTGCATACTCATCAGGGCTGCAGTCAGTGCAGACCGAGTCACACCGCATAGTCAGTGTATTGAGTAGATGGGGGTAACCCGTGATGTACGTTTTTGTGATATGTATATCGTGGGCTGCAAGTATTGCAGTCCGCACTACGTATTTTATTATAATTTTTCTCAGCCCTCCCACAAAAATTATCCATGAGCCGCCACTGAATTATGCTGATGAGAAGAAAGCAGATCTAAAAATAATTGATTTGTGATTGTATTAAGTGAAGTATGGAGTTCAAATAAATTCAGAAGCTATAAACCATAATAAATAAAATAAAATATGTTGAACTAGTAATAATAAAATATATTAATAATTAAGATTATGAAAAAATAATAATATCTGTTTAATAGATAAAATATAAAAAAAACATAAATTAAAAAATTATTTAAGACCAAAACGGATAAGTTCAGAAAAGATAGAATAATATCCCTATGATATCATTAATAAGAATCATATCAATTTTTATTTTTAAATAGAAATTATACCTATTTGGAAATTAAAATTGATTGAGGATGTGCAGTTTATTATTTTGAAAAACAGAAGAATAGAGATGAGAATAATTAGAAGGAACACTATAAATCAGTGTTTCTCAACTTTTTTTGCCATGTGACTGAACATGTTTATTTGTAATGGCACCATGACCCAAATATTTTTAATCTATAAATTTTAAAAGTCTTTGAGCTATCATTTCATGATTCATTAAAATTTAATAATCCAATTTGTTGAGAAAGTTGAGTTGAGAAACCACCATAAGTTGAGAAATACTGCTATAAATAATAGCAATATCAAAAATAATGAAATTCTGTGTAACATATCATGAATAGACATTCTTCATTCAAACATTTTGCAAACAAAAAACTTTTCAAGTTAAATTAAACTATATTTTAAATATTTTGTATATTAAGAGTTTAATGATTATATATATATAATTATTT
>AYEL01071623.1:0-47313 GCA_000484575.1 Olivierus martensii
TTTTATTGCAAAGCGGTTGTTTAATACGTGTTTGTTTGTTGTATAATAAAAGATATTTCTATATATTTAATACAAGTGTTTTCATACAGGAACAAATTTTGAATATTTAATCATTTAATTTTTAAAGGAAATATAAACAAACAATAACAAGAGAAAAATGATATTGAATTTGGAGCATTGTTTATTGTATGATTATATATACAATATATTTCATGTTAATGATTATTTTTTTCATTAATTATTTTTAATATGTGATTTATAAACAAAACTCGGCAACGCCGGGTATTACAGCTAGTATAATATATATGTATAAACAAGTTTTTTTTTTTTTAATCATCATAATTTAAATGTGCCATGAAGTTTAACTATAATGTTCAGGTGTGCTGCAGGATATAAATTATGTCTACTGCTCTATACGGATTGTTTAAAATCTAGATACCCATAAACAGCACAAATGAGCAGACTTAATATTTCAAAAAGTTTTATTAGAAACGTTTTCGGCTTTTAATAGCCCTCATCAGCTCTAATTTTTTTTCTATTCATTTGTACATATTTTATTGAATTGTGGTATTGATCATTTCCTTAACTAATAACCTTTTAAATTTTTGTCTGACATTCCCCTATTTTGTTTTCTGCAGTAATATTTAATAAATAGAAAGAGAACTGGCTGATTATAGCTGTGTGATATTTATGTTAACATAAACATCACACAGCTATAATCAGCCAGTTATTGGAAGTTGTCCATTTCTGTTTGCTTTATAAGCTTTTCATCTATTTTTCATATCAAATATGTACTTTAATTAACACAATGAAAATATGATATCTAGTTGCAATATATATAATAAATATTGTTTATGTTTTTGAATGTGTTTTAATTTGCAAACCATTTATCACCAATTATCTATTCTATATATTCTGGAAGTATATATAGCTTAAAGTTTAACCTTGAAGTAGGGATTGTCTTTTTCCCAGATTTTGGTAATCCCGGGATTCCGGGATAAAAAATGTTATTTTTCCAGGATCCCGGGATTTCCCGAGTTTTTTGAAGATACAATTAAAACTGAATATTTCATAGCATTTTATTTATTCATATATATGTTACAAATTGAAATGAGTTCAAAATTTACTTTTCAGAAAATTAACATTTTCTTTTTAAACCATGACAGAATAGTGAATACTGAGTAATGACTACATTGTTAAAAATATTTATTTAACTTTAGTTTTTTTGAGACTGATTTGGCAATTGACTATTTAACATGAACATTCGAAACACAAGCAAATTTACACTTTTATTGCTGAATCTAATTCTAAGTTTGGTTATAAATAGTCCTGCTGCCGAAAAGGACCTTTCAGCTTTTACAGTTGTTGGTGATATAAATTCGAGAGTGTCCATTAATTTTATTACATTTGCTCTTTTTTTTCACCAGTTGCCTCAAAGATTTCAAACTACTTGGATATATTCTTTGCAAGTGATTGATCTTCAGCTTCATTTTGAGGGTCTTTAGAAACACATTCAGTTTGTTTTTTGATTTGACATACCAATTTCTCACAAAGAGTCTGCTCACTCAGCTGTCTTTCACTGTTTGCATCAGTTTTTTCCTCGCAGTCAAAACGTGATGAATCAGACTGCAATGATTCAAAAAATGAAAACCCAATATGCGTTATTGTGCGAATTTCAAATGTTCCAAATTACTTAAACAATTTTGATTAACCTAATAACTCGAGTTTTCTCAAATGCTGCAATATATATATAATGTGTGTGTATTGTGTAAGACTGTAAGTGTTGATTATTACAGTAAAACTGTAAGTATTGAAGTTAGTAATTCAGACCGGGAAATCCTGGGATAAAGAAAATTTCCCGGGGATAAATCCCACAACTAAAATCAACTGGGATCCTGGGATTCCAGAATTCCAGGAAACAATCCCTACCTTCAAGTAATTGAACTTGTACCAAAAGAAATGTTGTCAACAGCAATAAAAATTCAGATTTTTTACAAAAATTCATTTGGATATTTTTAGAATTTTATATTTTTTTTACATATGGTATGACAATTATTATTATAAAATTTAAATTTTTAAATAAAAACAAATACAGGAATACCTTGCATAGTGCAGTTTTGAACAATGCGGGTTTTGGTCTAATGCGGTTTTTATTATTTTTAAAGAGGTTGATTATTACCAAAACATTCTTGATTATTATTATCATAATAATCAAGAATGTTTTGGTGCAATAATCAAGATATGTTGATATCTTGATTATTGCACCAAAAATTGTTGATATGTGCAATAATTCTTGATTATTATTATCATAATAATCAAGAATTATTGCACATATCAACATTGGCAACCCCCTAAGTGCTGCAGGTGACAGTCAAGAGTCATGTTTATGCAGTAGTTTTTTTGATTGACTCTCATGTAGACACATTCTTTCTCTGCGACATTTTATTATTTATGTTAATATTAGTATTTAATATTCTTTTATTATTTAAGTATGAGTGAAAAGAGATAAAGAAGACACTGTTGGAGTACCAAAAAAATTGCAAGTGGTTGACATTAGAGAAGAAACTTGAAATTATTAAATGTCATGAGAATGGCACTTCCATTTGCTAAAATAAGCACATGAGAATTCAATGAATGAGTCCTAATATTTTTTACAACTTTTATATCAGTTTAAAATGATTTTCTTTGTTATTTAGTTACTAAAAATAAATATATATTTTTTTATTTTTAAACATTTTTATTATTTTAAATCTTTGTAATAAACAAAATAATTTGAAATCCATTATAAATAGACCTTAAACAATGCAGTTTTGCATAGTGCAGACGCTTCTTGGAACCAATTAAGCATTCTATACAAGGTATTCCTGTATATGCAAATTATTACATAATATTAAAAATTAATCAAAGACAGTCAAATACAATTTTAACAAAAATGTTATATAATGAACAAATTTTAGAAGTAATTAACAATTAAATGTATAAAAATACTAATATTTATTAATTTTTCTTCTATCTGTTAATTTGAATATTAATTAGAATTTATTTAGATATTAATCAGGCCTCACTATAATACAGTAAAGGTTTCAGAAGAGATATACTTATCTCCGTCAGAGAGATAATGAATCAAAATAAATAATTAGAGCATCAAATTACAAAGTAGAATTCTGCTTCCAAGTCAGATACTGAAATAAACATTGAAGCAGAATTTAATAATGCAGATTTTAATCACTTGCTAATGCAAAATTTTAAAAACATGCATTGATAGTGAAAATAACCATATTTGTTCATGACTAATATTAACTTTGCCCAAAAGGCATTTTTGAGCAAAGTTAGCAGCAGTCAATTAGGCATTTTTCAAATCAATATGCATATAAGATTAGTTGTATTGTTTGTGAACAATATAGCTAAGCTTAGCTGCATATTATTTGTTACAATTAAACTATTTATTGCATTTTTATTTGTTTTTCATTAAAAATGTTCTGCTGAGAATGAAATACTTCAAATTTCTATTATCATCATCATCATTTCTATAAAATATTTTAATTTTGTACTTATTTATTTATGAATTTTGTAAAAGTTGATGATCAATAGTTATTTTATATTAATTTAAATTTTATTACTAGTTCTACACTAAGATAATAAGTATTAATTATTTTAAATTTTATTTTAATTAGTAAACCCGTTGCAGCTATGCCAGCAATAAAAGAATATGTCAGTTATTGATGAATGATTTTATAATTGCATTAAATTTTGAAATAATTAAATTATTAAGCTAAATTTCTTTATTATTTAACAAAGTTTGTCTTATTAATTAAGAACATATTTCTTTATAAAAATTAATTACAGAAATTTTCGGGATAACCGGAAAGAACAAATTAAGTAAATTATCTGATGCACTCACTGATGAAGCTGCAATATATAATTTACCATGAGAAAATACATTTTTCTAAATAAATTCTAAGTTGAATTCAAAGATTCGTCTTGAATCTTAATTATTTAATTCCATATGCTGATTCCACTGAGAACTACTTCGCTATTCAAATGGAAAATCATGATCACTTAACTTAAGTCACATTTTGGGAATTAAAGCATGTTTGCCAACTTTGCATACATTGATTTGTTTCCTTTCAATCATTTTCTCAATGATTAATTTAGCACTGTTGGATAATCAGTCTGGTGTTGCCTTATTTCTTAGCAGCGATACAATTATTCTGCATTTTATATCCAATTAATTAGGAGTAATTTCAGAAGTTTCTGTTGAATTTAATTAAAATACTCCACTGAGATTACAGTGTTTCGCCAGGGGCGTTAAAAGATGTCACTGGGCCTGGGAGCAAAATTTACTTGGGAAAATAATTTTAATTATAAAGTTGGGGCAATTTATTACTCCACTTCGGACTATAAATTTGTGCACCTTCCTTCTACGATTAATTAGTGTGTAAAAAAAAAATTGTGGGATGATGTCCGGCCCCTTTAAATCCCAGCCCGAAGAATTTTATACCATCATCCCCTTCTCTCATCAGCCCTGCTTTCGTTGCTCATTTGAAAGTGTATCTGCCTTGAGGCACACTGCCATAAACCCCTGTTAATCTTTTTTCTCTTCATTAGACATTCTATCTACTGGCAAACGATTGTACAGATCAGAAAGAGAAAATTCAGTTGTTTTTATTGCTCAAAAATGTGATGTCAGTATGTGGTGGATCTAAAATCATTCAAATACATTACTATGGAGAAAATTGCAATGATTATAAAGCCCACAATAGTAGTACCAAACATAAGAGACAATCTATTCATAAAAGTATCGGAGGTGAAATTGATACTTTTTTAAACGAATCTTTAACACAATGGAACCAATGACTGCACATTTAATTACGTGTTGGTAGGTTGAATTGTTAACTCTAGTAAATAATAATCATTAATTTAGCAATCTATCTCGAATATATTACTGATTTGACTCCTATTTATTTTTTATGATCGTTAATTTATAGATTGATCTCATTCGTTTGGTTCTACTTTTACTAGTCTTTACAAAATTAAAATTATATTATCTTGCGGCTTGAAATCATCTTGCACGCAAATTATTTTTTTGTATTTTTTGTGTCTATTACTCTTCTTTTGTTGTTTTATAACTGTTCTTTAGTCTAAAACGATGATAAATCTTTATGTGCTAATTTGTTATTTGGAGAAATGATCATTGATGTATAGAGTCCATCACCAATGTTTTCACTAATAAAATTTCCTAATTTTGACATGTTACTATAGAGTGACAAATACCTTGACCAACTGAGAAATATCGTAGAAAAATTTAAGGATGAACGTATTTGGGTATTTCGATTACAGGCATGAGCTGTCCACTGAAACAGATGGATCAGAAGATGACTCTAATCGGACTAATTGATTATAACTACTCACATTACCTCCGCTGAATTTCCCTAAAATCATTTGATAAAACTATCCAGTGGTAAATAGCAGAAAGGGAATATTCTCTTTTATTTTCACGTGCAAGAAACAGCATCGTCACAAACGTCGCTGACAAGACAAAAAAATAGAGATACATTAAAATGGAAAATGTTTATAAACTTTATTGATTTTTGTGTTATGTTAATTACTATATATCCTCCTTATCTACTAATTAATGCATAATTATTGTCTGAAAGATAAGACCTAACTTAATCTACAAGAAAGCCAACATCTCAGGTGGACACATCGTACCATCTATTATAAGTTATAAAATTATGAGATATTTGAGTTTTTTATTTTTTTAGAACGGGTATTTTAAAAAATATTTAATAGTCAAAAACTCTAAGTTCAGATTATAGAGACTCAAATCAAAAGGATTTATAAAGTTTCATTGAAAAATCTTCAAGCTATTTTAGTCTAATACATGAAATGCAGCTTGTCCACTACAGTGGACAGATTTATACTAAAATGCACATCGGGATTTTTTAATTTGTTGTTTTGACAATACTTTTGTAGATATCATCCTAGAAATTTTTTATATGAAAGCTACATCATTTCTATAAATTTCAATTGATTTCATTCTTGTATGTCTATTAGATCTTTTTAAATTAATTTTATTTTATTTTGCTGTATGATCTATTCAACTTTGTTACCATATATTGTTTTTTTTCTTCTTCCTTTTCATTTATTGTTATATTTCTGTTATCATTCGATGTGGTTTCTAATTTTGAATATTTTTCTTGCTTACTATTTAGTTATTTCTAAATTTGTAATTTTTTTTTATTGTTTTTACTTTGTTTTTTATAGTCTAACTTCAATCTAAAACATGAATTATATATCAGTTGACAGATCTCCCCTTTATAACTTTGTAATTGGATGTTTTAATGAATTTCTATTATTTTTCGTTTTATAACTATTTTAATTTTAACATTTCTGTTGTGAGCTATGTTTTTAATCTAAGTAATTTCTTTGTTTAGTTAAGATAATAAGCCTAAATATTATGTTTATCAAGTAATATGTTGTGTTTCCATTGACTTTTCTATCGATTTCCTTCTCCTCCTTACGGTCAGATTATATTTTTTGATTGAGAAATCAAACTAAATAAAAGAATTTTTATTTCGTTATATTATTAATATTCTTTTAAAATTTAGTAATAATAAGCTTGTATTTGCTATTCTTATTGATATTTATTAAATAATACGTTTATAAGTTCAAAATTCCAACCTTTGGAGGTTGTTTAAATGCCTTTGTTTGATTTATACTCAATGCTGGAGGCGGGGCTTTGTGCTTGAATGTTTATGTGTCATTCTCCTGATGGTGTAGATATATCATGTTACATGTTTATTTTTGTATAAAATTTAAATATTTTAATCCAATAAGGCTTTAAATTTTTTATTTCGATTATGCTTTATGGAACACTTCTAATTCTATAACAAATATGAATTTTTATAGATTGATCAATTTATTAAAAATTAGAATAAGCAATTTTCCATCAGAAATCTGATTCTATATTTTGAATAGAATATTTATGAATGTTTATTTAATCATGCTTTCATATCCTATAATAAAAATTTCAAAACAGTTGTTATCTTCTTATATAATTTTTTAAGAAATTAAAAATTGAATTTATTTTCATCATTTCTTCACAGATGGTGCAATTATTTAAAATGGTATTATATTCTGCAATTAGTAAATATTATAATTATTTAATTTCAATGGATACAAATTGAAATAATCTATAGCAGTTTAGATCTCTCATTTATAATGAAGGTGCTATATTTTAATCCATTGTAAATTATCTTCACAACGGATATCTTGGTTAACTTTAGGCAAAGGGAAGGGATTAAAGAGCTAAAGTTGTACGTGACACTAATGAGGATAAACAAATTATTATGTAGATTATAATTATCAATATATCAATAGCAAAGAAAATATAAAAAATTCTCTATTCTAACTTCTGAAATAAAAGTTGATTATAAAATATTCTATATTAGAAATGTGTTGTTTTGTTTATTTTTTTAACATGCTAAGCATCCAATAGATTTACAATGCATTTTTTGCTGTACTGTTTGAATTTCCATATGCAATTTTAAATTTTGATTGACATTTATAAAAATAATTTTATTTGTTTAACTAAATTAATGCAATTGTATTTCCTACTTGATGATAATACTTTGTAAATAATGTGGAATAATAAATTTTCATTGTTTATTAAACATTAAAAATAATATACAGATGTTTTATACATGTTTCATACATTGTTGATCCAGCACAAACTGCTATCTTTTAATTATTTTAATACACTATACATTATAATTCTAATACATTAAATAATGTATTATTTTTATTAAAAGAAATTATCTTTTTGTTTAGATAAAATGCTTACTCTTCTTCCTGATTATGTATTACCCTATGCAATACATATGCTTGCTCATGATCCTTCCTTTAAAAAGTTTGATGATGTGCCTGTACTTTTGAAACTAAAAGAGTAAGTTTTTGTATAATTTTTAATTAATTAATTAAAATATCTTAATAGTTTTATATTAGATACAAGAATTATTGTATTTGAATAAAAAATATTATTTCAATAAAACTTTAAAAACAATTTATTTATATTTTATCAATTATTAATATGATGAATAATAATCAGTTTTTTAAATAATAAAAAAAATAATCAATAAATTGAATTCAAAACTTTTTAGTATTTATTTCTTTGTTGAAAGCAATACAAAAAAATTAGGAAACTGAATATTAATAAACTAAAAAATACTTAAGGTTGAATTTAATAACATTTTTTCTAATAGACATGATCTCTATTGCTCATTTCCAGTACTTCATATTAGATACTAAAAACTATATAAAAAATTGACAAGATTAAATCAAATTAAATGGAATTATTTTTAATATTTTCTATTTTTTAATTATCAAAAACAATCAGAATTATAAAATTTTTCTAACATTAATTTAACACAATAATATATAAAATGATAAACAAAAGTGAATGTTGCCAAAATTTTGATAATTGTAGCAATGGGAAGTTTTGATAATGAAATAATAGCTTTCTTTAAATTTTTTTTTTACATTCATGATTTTTCACTCATGAATTAAATATGAGCATACTATCTATCTATTTCTATTACACAATATATCACCAACTCTTTTACAACTATTATCGGCCCATGGTAAGTCCAGTTTAATCAGTTTTTATATCTTTTATACAAATTTGGTAATATAAAACTTCTAAATAATTCAATATACCTTTAAAAGGAGAAAATTACATAACAGCAAAAATTAATAAATAAAATATTTTTTTTCCAATGTAAATTACTGGTAATTGCTAAATTAATGTTTTCTTTTGTGTTTTGGATGCATATATTATCTGAAAAATTCAATTCTTTTTTTAATTTTCAATATTTGTTAAATATCATTATTTTAAAAATATCACATAATTTATTTAATAAAAAATAATTTAAAATAATGTAAATAGTATTTTCATAAATATAAATGATTAAAAAAGTAATCATACTTATGAGTAGCAGATGACACAATATGGAACAAATATTTCTGGAAAGAACTAATTGTCTATTTTCTATATGTACAGGGTGCGTCAGCTAAATCCGAACAAAATAAACAATTTAATTAAACAAAATTTTATTTCGTTGCGTGTGCTTTATTCGCGTTGCCGGCTTACATTATGCTTATAAAAATGAAAAATTAGCCAATTTATTAACTTTATAAATTATTATGAAAAGTAAACATACAAATAATAAGGGAAAATAAGATGAACAACATTTATATAAACTGTGACTACACCATAATTGTAGAATCAAAAACCGGTCAAACAGGTTTCGCCCTTGCAGTGCGCGGACTTGCGGCACGGTGCTTTGTTAGTGTTGCCGGCTTACATTATGCTTATAAAAATGAAAAATTAGCCAATTTATTAACTTTATAAAAGTTTTGCCCTTGCAGTGCACATGCTTTGTTCGTGTTGCTGGCTTACAGTATGCTTATAAAAATGAAAAATTAGCCAATTTATTAACTTTATAAATAAATTTAAAGAACGATAAATGATAAAAACAGCAAAATCTCTAATCTTTATTAAAAATTAGATAGAAAAATAAAGCGGTGAAAGTGAATTTTCTACCTCTAATAGAATAGCAGTAATAAAGGAAATACAAAAAACGCTCTTTTGTTGTAACGATAGAGATTGACTAATTTAGCACAATAACTAAAACGTTTCTAAACTACATAAAATGTTGATTCAAAAATCTGAATTAGATATACATGAACAAGTAAATTACTCAAAGAAGTTGGCCAAATTTTAAAAATTATTTAATTTATTTAATATTTTTAAAGTGCACAATAAAAAAATAAAAAAAACTGAATCCATCAATCTGATTTCACCATCAGAAAGAAAAATATACACTGAACATTATTCTGTTGAAAGTGAATTTCTACCTCTAATAGAATAGCAGTAATAAAGGAAATACAAAAAACACTCTTTTGTTGTTGTTTAGAAATTCAAGGTCACGGATATCTTGGTTGACTTTAGGCAAGGGGAAGGGATTAAAGAGTTAATGAAAGAAGATAACTTGAAAGGAAAACAATCCTTTCCAGATACAACTAGCCTTGCAACCTACACAATCTCATAGACAATAAAGGAAGGGAAAACTGGAGGATTTAAAATCCAGATTTCAGTTTCAGTTTTCAGTAGGGGTCCAGGACTAATTTTTTTATGTGGCCTTCAAGAATTTAACACTTCTACCACGGCCCTTGCAGCCGACATCATCTCTGATGATAACTAAATCTACCTCTTTAACAAGTCAAAACTGTATATCAACTTCTCCAGATCCACCATGCATATAGCCACCTGCAAACTAGCCATTCATCAGAACTCATTTGAGAACAAACCTAAAACTAACTCAACTTTCTGTGCAACAGTTTATCAGCTCTCCATTTTATGTCATCCAACCTGCCAACCAGCTCGTTGAACTTGACTAATGATGACCAAAAGATCAGCTTTACCTTTGAGTTTTGTAATTATTGTCTTCTTGACCAGGCTTCTGTAATCTTCAGTGTAAATAATTTGTAGGAAATTTTCTTTTATTATTCAAAAAAGACTGATGCTGGCACTCAGTGTCCCACCAAGCTGCTGGTTACTCCCATTCTTTTTCATCTAGTGTCCTATCCACTTCTTCTGACAGCACCCTGTTAGCTTATCTGAACCTCTTCTCATTTCCCACTGGTGCCCTGTTCACATACCTTGACAGTACCCTCTCCACTTTCACTTTACTTTCTTCTACTTCCCACTTTAGGCTATACCACTGACAAGGAGAGGGTGCAGTTTGGGAAATGAACTTTGGAATCAGACTTTGTGTGGTGGTAGTTTACCCTTCATATGTTAATATGATAAAATATTGTGCGCACTATTCAGCCAATTCCGAAAAAATGGATTCAAAGTTTTCATAGCTGTTATATATAATAAAAAGTGTGCGAACATGTCAGAATGCCGAGTGGCCGAGTCGGTAGCGTGCTGTCCGTCGGTGCTGACTTCTGGTATGGGCCGTGGGTTTGATGCGCGGTCTGCAGTTTTTTTTTTCGTTACAATTATTATTTTATACATTTAAAAAAATATTTACACAAAGAAATATTTTATCTCATAATTTTTCATTAATTTGTTATTCTAGAGGTCTTTAAATCTTAAGTTTTTTCCTGGAAAAATTTTTAATCTGTGTTTTTAATTATCCACATCTCACATATGCATGCATATTTTTACTGCTACTTGTTTGGTGTATTTGTGTGGTATTTTCCATTAACAAGTAAATGTTATGTAGGTTATAGAGTATAAAATTGTTTTCATGCAAACTACCAATAATTAAACATCATAATATTTACAATTAATTCTGTTCTATATATGTAAACTGATTATATACAGGAACCAGAAAATGATATTTTTCATAGAAGCACGGAAAACAAAAGATATTTCGGCATTTCGCACAACAAATAAATGAGGATTTTTTACAACAGCAAGGTGTTTTGAAAAGATTCATGGGAAAGCAAACATCATTGACATTCATAATTATCTGTCTTTCGTTAGAAAGTTTGGAAGCATACCAGGCGTATCGAATCATATTGCCAAAGATAGGTGATGATAGTTGATGATGAACTATCGATTGTATTTTAATAACATTTATTAAAGTATATAGGAAGCCGACGAACTGCCTGGTAATTATACCAGAATGATCAAACAACAAGTGGCGTAATAAAAAAGCGGCTTTGAGATCATATGTTAGTAGAGCTCTTATCCATTACTGTTTTACATTCTCCCGTTTTCTGTGATTCACATAGACTAATCGAACACCTGCAATTGGAATATCGAAGAACTAGTGAACTTTGAATTAAAAATTCAATTAGAAAAGCGATTTTTTTTTTACTTGCAATGAATGATTTTTATAAGCGGCGATGTTGATTTTATTACTTGGCGATTTTTCAATTGTATTGCATTGATTTGAATCCGTTCCTAAGGATTTGATTGCATAAAGCAGCTGATTTTATTAAGCAGCGATTTTATAAAGTGGCGGGCACTGTATATATAAATTTTGCTGCTCTTTGATCTGATTTTCAATTAGTTTTTTAAAAATGGAATAGTTTAATTTAATTGAGAATTGTAAATAAAAACTATTTTTTGTATGTTTACACAAAATCTTGTGTCAGCTGATATTTCAACTAGTTTTTTAGACTGACTAATAAAAAAGTTAGATATATCAAAAACTTGAATGCTCAGCATATTAATAGATACTAAAAAGTTTGCAAAAATAATTCTTTTTAGATAAATAAGATGGAATATATGGAGAATCGCGATTTTATGATTGTGTATCACACATTTTTTTATTTCATATGTGTAAATCATCAATTATGTAAATTGATAAATTGAAAAGAAGACGAAATGTAAAATCTTGACAGATGGAGTTTGAACTTTAAATACTAAACCAACCTCAAGGGAACTTTAATCCAAATAATCCTGATTAATCTGCCTTAATTAATCCCTTGATTTATAACGGATTTTAATGATTTTGAAATAATTTAAACTAATTTTAGTGCGATCTCCTAATTAGAATAATTATTATTTTATTAAATCAATGAGTGGCGCCATCTATTAATTAATAATTAAATTAGAATTTTTAACTAAATTATCTGAAGAAAAAATCCGCCTCTGCCCAGGTTCGAACCGGGGACCTTTGTGCTAACATTCCAACGTCATAACCGCTAGACCATCAAGGCCAACGAGCGGATTAATTCTCCAGACAGTTATATTAATTTAGAGGTAATTCTTTTAAATTTATCATCAAAGTCATTTCAATAGCAAGATCACTATACTGAATTTTATGAAGAATTATCAAATACTAGCTGATGCATGGTACACAGTCATATCTTGCCTTACACTTTTAATTCATTCCGAGATTTGTGTCAAATAAACTGTTAAAAAATAATCTAGACCTCCTGTAAACCCCTTAAAAATAATTCTATAACATCACTAATAACATTTTTAAGTTTTTAAATAATTTTATAAATTATCTTACATATAATACCAAAAATTATTTTATATATAATACAAAAAATCCAATAAAAAGTGCAAAATCACATAAAAATGAATTATTATTATATTTATGTAATTTTGCACTTTTTATTGGTTTTTTGTGATTTTTTAAAAAATTTTTATGATATTTATTTAGTATCATAAATATTAATTTTTTTAATATTTAACAAGTACATAGACTTAATAATTTGACTTATTCATTCATTCTAAATATTTAAGTTTAAATTTAAATAGCATTCTGCATTTTTGTTCCAAAAAATGTTCTGTATTCTAATTTTAATTGCAGATGATGACTTTATAAAGTCGAAAGTACTCCAATAAATGTTAATAAAGTGTTTTCCACTTTGAACCTAGAACTTGTCATTTTAAGCACATTCCAATTTTTATGAGTTTTTAATATCTTTGCTGACTGATGTAATGTAAAGTTGTATATGTTAAGACTGGGTTTCACAAGCATAAAATGTGGTGTCAATATGCTGATGTAAATGTGTCATTGACAAAATGTTGGGTATATCAATGGTTCAAACTGAAAGCATACAACATGACATAAATAAATGACATCGTTTAGCTATTGGTCAATAACTGTGACATCATTTGAAGTTAGCTGATTCAACATGGATAGCGAAACTCAAGAACTGTTTTATTTATTGATGGCTTCTTTCATAAATTTATTGAATGTCATGGTTTTGTAGTTACAAAATTCAAAATCTAAAAGAACTGTATGAATCATGGCATATATCATTTCAAAGAACAACAATGCTTCAACAACCAGTTCATACCTTGATGGACAAATGATCAACATAATCTTGTACATGGCTTAGAAAGTTGAACAAAAGTCAACTTTGGCATAAAGACACAGCGTCTCGCCATATAGTGGACGTGACATCATCAATATTGATACACCGGCATATTTATATCACATTTTATTCCTGTGAGACTCAGCCTTTAGTAATTTTTATTTTTTCCTATTATTAATGAAAAACTAATGTAAAGTCAAAAATGATATAAATTGAAATGACATAAACTGAGATATGATTGTATAATATATGCCATCAAAAGTAAGAGTGTTGGCCTGAATGACTGCATAATAAATCTATTGCTTATCACCTTGGAGGATCTGGGTTCCACATCTCCAGTTTTTCAGTAGAGTCCAGGCCCATATCTCTAGTATTTTAGATGGGTCCAGCCCTTTGAATTTATTCTTCTATCTTTTGGTTGATCCCAATATGGGTGAAGCTTAGCTTGTGATGGGTCTAAAAGTGTCTACCAACAATAACTATCCCATCAAAATCAATTGGAAATGGAAGTATTCTACATATGTGCTTCCCTTGGATCCTTGTAACAGAATGAGAAGATCATTGTGATGCAATACATTATGCTAACAGCCACCATTATCAGAAATGATATCAATAAAGTTAAAAATCTTTGAACTTTCATGACTCCATAAGTGCACCAACAGAAGTATGATTGTTTGGGGAAATTTTATAATCTATTGATCCATATTAATTTTGTGGAGAGGACAATTTTTCAGAAATTGTATCATTGATATTTTTTATATACCGGGTGTTTTTCTTGAAACCGAACACACTGATTTTGGCATGGAGCCAATTCTGATGCATTTATCACGTCAGGAATTGCTCGCTACGAAAATTTATTTTATATTTTTAATTCTAACGAGCCATGCGTTTGAATGTATTGGCCATTTTCAACGGATTCAAATCGGTGGAAGGTTTTCAGCGGTTACACCCGTGCGAAGAGTCAGATGACCCTAAGACCAGGAGATGGTCACAAGCGGCCAACGGATCAGCGGTTAAGAGGATAAGTTCCGTCGATTACCGGTGCACTCAAGGGTATTTATTCTTTAAGTTCTTTTAGTTTCTTAACTGTAATTAAAGTTGTTTTATAATTTTTTGGTGTATCTTTATTTACAGACTACTGTACACTGAAATGTGACTTTATTGCACGTGACATAATCATACAACTTTACAGCAGATGTTCGAAGTGCCGTCCCGTTTCTGCTGAACAATACCATAGCCTATTTCGAAATTCTGTCATAGAATTGGCAATTTGTTGAGGAGTGATTTCGGCACTGGCAGCAATTATTGCCTCACGCAGTTCGATCTCGTTTTCGTGTTGCTTCTCGAGGATGAGTCGCTTAAGGTGGCCCCAGTAAAAGAAATCGAGAGGATTCAAATCCGGTGATCGTGCAGGATACGGAATATTTGGACTATTTGTTCCGATCCAGTGCTGTGGAAACTCTTCGTTCAGATACAGGACAACACAGCCACCGTTATGTGCTGGTGCTCCGTCTTGAAGAAACCACATATCTTCCTATTGTGGCATAAAAGAACAATATGAATTATTACTTGTGCATCATTTTAATGAAATTACTGTAACAACAAAACCCTAAAAATAATAGAAACACTGGTGGAACAATTTCATATAACATACCTGATTTCCCAATTGTCGAATTGCAGGTAAAATGCGATCACGTAGTAAAGACAGATAGACGTCTTGTGTGAGTCGGTCTGAGATAAAATATGGCCCAATTACTTGGTCGCCCACCAGTCCTGCCCAAACATTTACAGCTTTTTGATATTGAGTGCGTATAGCTGACATCTGGTGTTGATTATCCGCTGCCCAATACCGAACATTTTGGCGATTTGGAGCGTGATCGATGTAGAATGTATACTCATCTGAAACAATCAGTTTATAGAGCAGATTACCATCATTGTACAACAAGTCCAACATCTTCCCACAAAATAACATTCTTCTATCATCATCACCTGGAAGAAGTTCTTGATGGTATTGATTTTTGTACGGGAAGAAGTTTTCTTCTCTTAATGTTTTCCAAACGGATGATTTGTTGACGTGCAATTTATGCGCGATTGAGGCGCAAGAAATTCTGGGTTTTTCAATTACTGACATGCAAATCGCAAGTTTTACTTCCTCTGGTAAAGCTCGACTTGGGTGATGAACGGGTATCAAACCTGGATTGGCATTCCCATCTTTTTGGAATTTCTCAACAACAGATTTAATTGTAGAGACGGATGGAATAGGTCTTCCAGGGTACAGCACCGCAAAATGATCTCTCATGCGCCTATAGGATAAGCCTGAATTACGTGCCCGAACCATCCATACTCGTTCAGTAACGTTGTAAATAATATTCGGCATTTTTAAAAATGTTCGAATTGCGGCACGTCTGCGTTCCTACGCTGTCGCTATAGCAACAACAGAATTTCTGTTTCTCGCACATCTTTCGATGTAAATTTTCAGTGATTTATTTTCAAATGTGTAATTACACCAGAATTAAAATCCAATAATCTTGTATGTTAAATCGTTTTTTGTTTCTTGGATGCAATAATAAATAAATATCGTTAGAATTAAAAATATAAAATAAATTTTCGTAGCGAACGATTCCTGACATGATAGATGCATCAGAATTGGCTCGATGCCAAAAATCAGAGTGTTCGGTTTCAAGAAAAACACCCGGTATATAATACACATATTTTTGTTGCTTTTATAAAATATTATAAAAATTTTATAATTGCTATTAAAATAATAATACTGTACCTATTATCATTGTCAAAGGCATTCACATCTCTCTATAAATTGTATTATTGAAGAAAAATTTTATGAATTATTGAAAGAAATCAGAGTGGATTGTATTTAATAATTTGTCTTATGCCAATTTAATGTCTTTATCAAAATGACATTAAAATTCAATCACATTTTCACATATTCCAAAATTTTAAAATGCAAATATAATTTTCTAAAAGCATTATAGGTCTAAAGTCATTGGATTGGAGGAAGATTTTCATGGAATGATTGAAAATAAACTATCCATTGACATCCTCTTATATATAGTTGGTATAGACAGTTTATGCCATATAATGTCATCGGCATACTGACAAACTGCTGCACTGGTTCAGAGGCTTTCCATTTTAGTGACATTGTCACATATCAAATTCATCATATGGTGGCTCAAACAACAGTTATTTTAAGTTGTATTTGCTCATTTTAGCTATTATTTTATCATTAGTTACAGATAATTTTTTGACATAAAATTATGTTTATATAATTAAAAGAATTTATTAAATTCAAACTTTTCCTTACAATGACACAACATGATGATGTCATGATGTATTAAATGAAATATATGGACAAGTGATACTTCTGCATAAATATAAAAATATTTAAATAAAAATATAATATAAATCCTTCTGCATTATATAATGTACATCATCTATTTATGTAGAAGTATCATTTGCCTGTATATTTCATTTATTATAGCATTTGGTATCAGTTGGCTGATCATGATGGTCTCACGGGGACATCATCCATCGTTACATCATTTTGACATCATGTATTGATAGCATTTGTGACAATTTCCATTATTGCATTACAATGATATCATATAGTTCATCATAGCATTTGGAATCCATTGGCTTTTTGTATCCAGTTTTAACTTTCATTTAATTAGTATATTATGTTGCAATAATGGTCACTAAATGGAAAGCTTTGCATTGGTTACAAAACTCGTGCAGTGATTCATTAGCAACTAGTGTAGTATGTAACAATGGGTGACATCACTTGTTATGTTATTGTGAAGTCATACACTGAAATAGTTTTGTGATATCATTCATTGTTACATTATACTGGTGCAGCTATGACATCATTCTAAATTCATATATAACTCTGAAAGATTTAATCATGTCAATGGGAAATTTTACACTTTACCATCTATTTGAAATTTTTCAAATAGAATCAAAGAAACTTCATCACTAGCTGAGTTTTCAACAATTACAGGAAAATCAAAAAAACAATTTAAAAATAAAAATTATTTTTTATAACTACGCAAAATACTGTGTCAATTGATATCTCAACTATTTTAAATTAAAAGTTAGAGGGTGCAAAGTTGAATGTGTAGCATATTAATATCAAAAATTATATCATAACTCACCCTAATTAGTAGAATTTTAATCAAATAATCTAAATCAGCCAAATTGCTCCTAGGATACTATTTTGGAATGAAACTGTATTTTATGGAGATCAACTGTATATTTGATCAGTTTCTTTTATTTGTTTAATTATAAAAATAAAAAAAATTATACTTTCATAACTATGGATAATTAAATTGTTTTATATGTTTTGATTTTTTATAGTTGCCTTTGGTTTCTTATGGAGCCATTGATGACCAAAGATGAAAATTATAGTTTCAGTTTTTTCAAAAGGTTAATTGAAAATATTAAACAGACTAAAGATAAACATGCTCCTGATGATGATTTAGTTAATTTGGTAAGTTAAAATTCAGTCATAATAAAATTTCTTTAAATTTTTATAATTAGCTAATAAAAATTTTCATATTTATGTATAAGTTGATCCCCTACTTCAGAGTTTGAAAATCAATAAGAATGTGAAACCCATGTATAAGCCAATTTCCAACTTTCAAGTGTTAGAACAATATGATATTCATTGATTTAAATCAATACTTTCTTTTATACAGCCATTCTCTGACTTACATATAAGGGTTATATTTTTTGTAACTTTATGCAAATCATGTTTTGCATAAAGTCAGAAAAATAGTTTTTAACAAAAATTCTGGATTAAAAACTCTCGAAACTAAGTGATTACAATGATTGCATATACAATATTATTGTGCCATGTTATTTATTGATTGAAAATGGGACAACACTGCATGAAATGATAACATAATGTAATATAATATTTAAAATCAACAACACACACATATACTCGAATATAAGCCGACCCCCTGACTTCAGAGTTTAAAAATCGGTAAAAATGCATAACCCGTGTATAAGCCTAGCCCCTGACTTTAGCACTTAAAATTCGGCAAAAATTTGAAACTGATAAATTATGTGATTTTTGATTTTTAATTATTGATATATTAATGCCATTTGCCAAAATAAATATTTTATTGAAACTTTAAATATATACATATAAAATAAATTTTATAATACAAACACCAATATATAATTTAAAAGATAAAATTTTACATTACCCGAAGTGATCGAGCACGTCGAACGGCCGACTCCAACCTGCGTTTGTATAAGTGCATAGATAGGCGACGCTGCGACGCAGAAATTCTCGACAAGAATCCAGCACAACATGCCTGCATAAGATTCTTGGATTATTGTCGGAATTTCTGTATCGCGGTGCATCAGGCAGCATGGTGTCGTCTATCTGATGCACTTATATAAATGCAGGTTAGATTCGATGGTGCGACGCACTGGATTGCATCAGTAAAGTATAAAATCTAACCCGATGTGGATGTTAGGATTAAGTTGCTTCAGAAAATATCAAGTTAACGAATAATAATAAATTTTGATACTTTACATAAAAATAATTTCTTATTATTATTGCTATTGAATAATTGTTTTCTTTTTTAAAAAAAATTCATATTTAAGTATCACGGTAAAAATTCCATTGGAATACATCTATGTCATACGGCTCCCAAGAGACCGTTCGAAGTTTCGTAATTCGATGGTGCGACGCACTGGATTGCATCAGGTAAAGTATAAAATCTAACCCGATGTGGATGTTAGGATTAAGTTGCTTCAGAAAATATCAAGTTAACGAATAATAATAAATTTTGATACTTTACATAAAAATAATTTCTTATTATTATTGCTATTGAATAATTGTTTTCTTTTTTAAAAAAAATTCATATTTAAGTATCACAAAAATTCCATTGGAATACATCTATGTCATACGGCTCCCAAGAGACCGTTCGAAGTTTCGTTTTCTCTTACATTGTATTTTGTCTAGTTGAGTTGAGTTATCATATTCAAATCTTTGATTGTATTTTAAAATGAGTGGATCATCCTAATGATGACGTCATACACCGTTAGGATGGATGACGTGTGCAAAGTGATTTCTAGACGTTAAGCATGCGATTTTGAAGTTTTGATTTTGCTTATGATGAACTTTCTTGATAGACTAAAGTTATTTTTCAGTACAGATTTCAAATAATAGTTTTTCATTATTTTAAATATTATTTTAGTTACTTTTTAATCTATTTTAAATTAAATCATCAATGAGTTAAATATAATAAGTATTTATGGATTTCTAGCGAACGGATTAATATATTAATTTATAAGAATGAAAAATAAATATATTTTTCAATCAAAAATGAATCCTAGGTAAGATTCTTGATCGATTGTCGAATTTTCGCATCGCATCGTATCGGGCAGTGTGGCGTCGCCTATTTGATTACAGTATATAGATGCAGGTTGGAGTCGGCGGCACGACACACTCAATCACTTCAGGATAAGATAAAATTTTACCTGGTATTGTAATTAATGAATTATTGCGAAATTTCCTTCCTGGTCTTCAGGAGATGTTAAATAACCAATATTACTTCAATGGTTTTGCTTATTACTTCAATTTCTCCAGCCAAAAAAAAGTTGATTTTTTTGACCCGTGTATAAGCCGACCCCCCACTTCGGAAAATTTTTTTTCAGAAAAAACCTCGGCTTATACACGAGTATATACGGTAAATAAGTCAAGTAGCATGAACTTAAATATTGTAAATCAACATGTTTGGACTTTTAACTTGCAAATATAATAGCTATTTATGCTATATATCTTAAAAACTAAAAAAAAATACAGAAAATATTTTACATAAAATTGAATTTATATAAGTTATATGTTACATAAGTTGGAGAAGGCTGTAATTTAAAAGATTTTCTAAATCCAGTTCATTATTGGAATAAACAACAAGATGCCAGACTTACAGCCAATGGTGCATTAAGCACAGATCTGTAGCACCTAATCTTGTGGGGACCAAAACTTATTTTTTTATTTAATTACTGGAAATTATGAAATCCCTTAGTGCCTAAGGCCTCAGAGATATAAATGTGCCATTGCTTACAGTATTGAAACATTGCAATGAAAGATAAAGAAAATGCTGAATTGAGAACAGAATGTGAATGTTCATGTCTGTCCAGTCACATTTCTTTATAATATGATTTTATTGAAATGTTTATTTGATAGAAAGTATCAAATAAATATTAAAGTTTCTATCATTTCTAAATCTCAATAAAAATATTTAACAAAGTTTAAACAATGAAAAATCAGAATCAAAGTATAAAATACAATGGAAATTTTGCTGCAACTGACAGTAGTGGAATTAACTTTCCACTCCTGTCAGACATCACAATAGGATTGTCAGAAGTGCAAAATCTGATGATATAAAATCAGCTATAAAATAATCATCACATATTTTCTAAATGTTTAGAACTATCTGAAAATACACAAATTGTCAATTAGAAACATCAGAGATCGTTCTGTTTCTATTTAATATCAACATTCATTATATATACATGTATAATGTGCAAAGTCACAATATTCAAAAATTAGCAATAATAACAATAATAATAATAATAATCTACTGAAGGAGGACAGCACATTGACAAACGACACTTGTAGGAAATGCCACATAGCACCCGAAACGATTCTTAATGTAACTTCTGGAACTGATGTCAATGTAATATATCCAAATATTTGGTTGAATATTAGTCATTGCTAGTTTTAAATTATTTCTGAGATGTGAATCTGATAGCCGACTTTTTGTTTTAATTTTTACTAAACTAATTGCAGAAAAAACTGTTCACATACATAAGTTGTAGAAAATAACGATAGAATTTTTGTTGCATTCTATACACAGTTTTCTAATCAGGATACTTTAATTTCTTTTCTAATGTAAAATCATAATCAAATTTTGCATTCTTAAATTGCATCTGTTGCTAATTTAACAATTATATATACATAACTGTTAAATTATATATATATATAAGATGTAATTTACTTTATTTTTTAAAATGCTTTTGCTTTAAATGGACTTTTGATATTAACGGATACCCCTTTGCCCTCTTAGTTCATTAAACCAATGTTCTACTATAATGTACTTGGTATATAATTAATGTAATGGATATATATAATGTAATGTAATGAGTATATATAACTCCCATGATATCTCTAAACTGAAGAAAAGATAATAAAGAATTTTAAATATTAACACTTTTCTGTAATGTGATTCAGGAATATCATTTTCTGTAAATACTTGATTAATATTCATAATTTTGGTAAAAATTTTAATATTTATGTAAATTGCAATATTTTTTTTATTTTTGAAGATAACTATTTGAAATTTTCAGTCTATCTTTCTTTTACCTTGCATTCTCTGATCATGTAAACCAGGGATGGGCAATTTTTTCTATGTAAGGCCACATTTAATACTTTCAAACTGACACAGGCCGCACATAAGAGAAAAAAGAAAACAAAATGCTGGGTAAATCACAATTATTTATTCATATATGATTATAAATTAGCATAGGTATACTTAATGTAACTTCTGGAACTGATGTCAATGTAATATATCCAAATATTTGGTTGAATATTAGTCATTGCTAGTTTTAAATTATTTCTGAGATGTGAATCTGATAGCCGACTTTTTGTTTTAATTTTTACTAAACTAATTGCAGAAAAAACTGTTCACATACATAAGTTGTAGAAAATAACGATAGAATTTTTGTTGCATACTTCTTTGATAAAAGTTTTATAAAAATAAATTTTTTCTTCAAAAGTATCTTTCAAATCTAAATTACTTTACAAGTCTATTATCTATAATTGAAGTTAATTTGGTGCATTTTCTATATTTACTAAAAAAAACTGCTGTAAAAATCAGTATTTTTCTATATTTACTAAAAAAAACTGCTGTAAAAATCAGTATTTTTCTCAGTTAAAGAATTTTTTATTTTATTTATTTATTTTGTGTGATGCAAGTCATACAAAATATTAATGCATGCTGCATGAGGCCCGAGGGCCACGGGTTGCCTACCACTGATGTAAACAATTTCAATTTTCGACAAATTTGGCCTAACAAAAAAATTAAATTTTGTATGCTTCAATTTCCTTGTATATAAAATATTTTTAATTACAATGTAAAAAGTTAAAGTATTTTGTTAGAAAACATGCAGTTGACTCTGGTTATAATGAACTTCTAGATATTTTATTCACTATAACTGAAATGATGCCACCCTCAAGTATAACATTTACATTCAGTTACCAATTTACTCTCAGTGTATTTTCTTTATTGATTTTTCCAAAAAATCATTTCAAGAATGAAATAATATTGTTCAGAATAAACCAATAGATAACACTTTTAAATAGATATCATAATAAAAATTAATTTTTTTAATCAAAATTAGATATTAGCCTAGTTTCTTAATTTTATAATTACAGTAGTAGTTGGCTAAATTTTGATGCTTTGAATAGCTAAGTCATTACCACTTCTTAACTTTGTCATTATTACGCTATTTATTTTAGATTTTATAAGAAAATTATCTGTAACTAATAAAAAAAATAATACTTATTTTAAATTTTATATGCTTATTTTAATATATGTATTAGTAAATTTTACAAAAATCAGTCATTTAATGATCAGTCCAATTTTAATAATTCTAGTATTTTTGGGCATTGTCATATTGTGATTTATGATGATATTAAAATTTATGATTTGTCAGCATAACAATGACATATATCATATGAAAAAAATGATGTTTGGCAATCACTGAATTAAACAACAATGGCTTTTATCAAAGAATTATGATGTTATAATGATGATATTTTTTGGAATTTCTGTTTTTGTATTCACTAAAACTGAAATGAATAAAGTTTAAAATAAAGACCACTTTTAGAATTTGCTGTAAACTTCACATAACATTGTATTTTTAAACTTTTATGTGAGGAAAACCCTAATATTATGATAGATATAATTTTTCAACATTTCCATTCTTTTCTTTATGAATTCTCACTGTTGATTTATTAGCTGTTAGGCAGATAATTTATTTGGAAAACCTTGTATTTTATTTCTATGTTAATTTGATTGAAAGAAGCACAAAATTCAAAAAATGCATTTTAACCTCTTGAGTGATGCAGCTGTTTTGAAATTAAGCCTAATTAATAAGCAAAAAAAATAAAATTAAAATTGTGAAATCTCACATAATTTTCATCAAAATCTTTTGAAATTTTCAGTATTTATTGCACATTTTGTTCTCTTTCTAATAATGTAAGCATCCACTTTGTAACCTTTGCTTCTGCTCTTGTCAACTTTTATCGATTTGTATTTCTTAAACTAGCACTTAAATGAGCAGTAGTAGACCTACCTATTTTCATGATAAACAAAAACATATTTTATTAAAATATTTTTATTTATTTATATTTATTATTTATTTATTTATTATTTAATTAATTAATTAAAGTATATATATGCTGTATATTTCAATAGTAATCTCTGATAATGGTTTCTAGGGAAAAATGCTGATTTTTTTTGTAAATATTGAAAAAATTTCAGTTATTTATATAAATTACTATATTTCCACTGCAGCATCAATAAGAAAAATAATTACTAAATCCTTCCCTTTTCAGAACAATTTCAAATTTAATTGAATAATCAATAGAAATAGTTTTAATTTAATTCTTATTTTCCAGCAAATACGCATTTGTTTAGAAAGCATGAAATGGAAATGGTGTGAAGCATTTAGTATAGATTCCAATGTTACTTTGATACAAACTGTTAAAAACAAAGAATACTCCATTACACTTATTATCAAAATTGTATCTTTATCTAATGTGCAGAAACAGGTATGATTTTTATAAATATAAATATATTTGAATTATTAATTATCTTTTTTAAATGTTTATAATTATTTGCAGATAATTATTAATGGCCAATTAATTATTTCAAATAAATTGAATCAGAATTTAGAAGTACAACTACAAACAGTCAATCCTTTTCTTCCTATGAGAGAATGGACTGGACATAAATTAACAGTTGGTTTAAATAAACAAAGCACTTCACCTTCATTTATTTTTAATAAAAATCAAATTGGAGCATTTCGAGTAAGATTAATGGGTCTTGACACTCCTTGGTCTGAAAGTATCACAGTTAACAAAAATAAAATTCCTAATCAGTTGATTAAGGTAATATTTTGATTATTATATATAGTATTGATATAAAAAAATAGTCTTGATTATTTATGCTAATTATGGAAGTAATCAAAATTTAAAAAATACATATTATCTAAAATAATAATTTATTTATAAATTGCTCTAATAAAAAAGTTTTATTTTTAATAAATCATTTATAATCTTGATTTTTATTTTTGCATTTCATTAAAAACAATCTCAAAAATCAGAAAAAATTTTATTTATATTACTTGAGAAACATTTTTGCTGACCAAGCAGCCATCTTCTGTTAAATGAATCTCTACAGAACAAAAGTGAAAAGATTTGACAATAAAACCAAATTTAACAAATAACTAAGGTTATTGAATATTTTATTAAATCAATTAATTTTTTTGTAATGTTTGATTTTAATTTTTGTTCACTCATGTTTTTGGTTCTGCTCTCAACAAGGTACATAATTCCCTCCTCAAAATATTCATGTTACTAACGCTTTCCAGAGAATAGAATATTTCTGTAGGAATCTTTTACTTGATAGATATCAAGAAGTATACTTACATTACTTGTGGCCACATCTTAATCTATAAATCCTAAGCTGGTCTTTGATCTATAGATGGCTGCTTCATCAGCTGGAAAATGTTTTTCAAATAGTATAAATAAAATTTTTTGATTTTGAGTTTGTTTTTATTCAGATATTTATTAACAAAGGGCAATAGATAAGACTGTTCAAAATTGTATTTTTACTTAAAAGTTTCTCTTCTTAATCTTTGAGATCATCATTATCGTCTATGAAAATTTTAAAAATTAATATAACAAGAATGATATCAATGAATTATAAATTTTTTAAAATTTATCCATTTAAAACATTTATATTCCAATGTTTGAATTTGAGTTTAATATGAATGAGCATATATTTAAACATGTTTTTATTTCTGATTATGGAATTCATAGATTGATAATATATGGCATAGAGGTTTGATAAACTATAAATGAAGAAAGGAATTTTCTTATACTTAAATAAAAATGTGATCATAATTTAGCAATCTGTATGTTAATATTATAAGAATAAACGACAAAATATTTTAAATATACATAAAGTATAGACCAAGGATTAGGTAAAATGGATACGAAACTCCCATAGGATAGCATTAAACTCGTACACATATTTTTGTTGCTTTTATAAAATATTATAAAAATTTTATAATTGCTATTAAAATAATAATACTGTACCTATTATCATTGTCAAAGGCATTCACATCTCTCTATAAATTGTATTATTGAAGAAAAATTTTATGAATTATTGAAAGAAATCAGAGTGGATTGTATTTAATAATTTGTCTTATGCCAATTTAATGTCTTTATCAAAATGACATTAAAATTCAATCACATTTTCACATATTCCAAAATTTTAAAATGCAAATATAATTTTCTAAAAGCATTATAGGTCTAAAGTCATTGGATTGGAGGAAGATTTTCATGGAATGATTGAAAATAAACTATCCATTGACATCCTCTTATATATAGTTGGTATAGACAGTTTATGCCATATAATGTCATCGGCATACTGACAAACTGCTGCACTGGTTCAGAGGCTTTCCATTTTAGTGACATTGTCACATATCAAATTCATCATATGGTGGCTCAAACAACAGTTATTTTAAGTTGTATTTGCTCATTTTAGCTATTATTTTATCATTAGTTACAGATAATTTTTTGACATAAAATTATGTTTATATGATTAAAAGAATTTATTAAATTCAAACTTTTCCTTACAATGACACAACATGATGATGTCATGATGTATTAAATGAAATATATGGACAAGTGATACTTCTGCATAAATATAAAAATATTTAAATAAAAATATAATATAAATCCTTCTGCATTATATAATGTACATCATCTATTTATGTAGAAGTATCATTTGCCTGTATATTTCATTTATTATAGCATTTGGTATCAGTTGGCTGATCATGATGGTCTCACGGGGACATCATCCATCGTTACATCATTTTGACATCATGTATTGATAGCATTTGTGACAATTTCCATTATTGCATTACAATGATATCATATAGTTCATCATAGCATTTGGAATCCATTGGCTTTTTGTATCCAGTTTTAACTTTCATTTAATTAGTATATTATGTTGCAATAATGGTCACTAAATGGAAAGCTTTGCATTGGTTACAAAACTCGTGCAGTGATTCATTAGCAACTAGTGTAGTATGTAACAATGGGTGACATCACTTGTTATGTTATTGTGAAGTCATACACTGAAATAGTTTTGTGATATCATTCATTGTTACATTATACTGGTGCAGCTATGACATCATTCTAAATTCATATATAACTCTGAAAGATTTAATCATGTCAATGGGAAATTTTACACTTTACCATCTATTTGAAATTTTTCAAATAGAATCAAAGAAACTTCATCACTAGCTGAGTTTTCAACAATTACAGGAAAATCAAAAAAACAATTTAAAAATAAAAATTATTTTTTATAACTACGCAAAATACTGTGTCAATTGATATCTCAACTATTTTAAATTAAAAGTTAGAGGGTGCAAAGTTGAATGTGTAGCATATTAATATCAAAAATTATATCATAACTCACCCTAATTAGTAGAATTTTAATCAAATAATCTAAATCAGCCAAATTGCTCCTAGGATACTATTTTGGAATGAAACTGTATTTTATGGAGATCAACTGTATATTTGATCAGTTTCTTTTATTTGTTTAATTATAAAAATAAAAAAAATTATACTTTCATAACTATGGATAATTAAATTGTTTTATATGTTTTGATTTTTTATAGTTGCCTTTGGTTTCTTATGGAGCCATTGATGACCAAAGATGAAAATTATAGTTTCAGTTTTTTCAAAAGGTTAATTGAAAATATTAAACAGACTAAAGATAAACATGCTCCTGATGATGATTTAGTTAATTTGGTAAGTTAAAATTCAGTCATAATAAAATTTCTTTAAATTTTTATAATTAGCTAATAAAAATTTTCATATTTATGTATAAGTTGATCCCCTACTTCAGAGTTTGAAAATCAATAAGAATGTGAAACCCATGTATAAGCCAATTTCCAACTTTCAAGTGTTAGAACAATATGATATTCATTGATTTAAATCAATACTTTCTTTTATACAGCCATTCTCTGACTTACATATAAGGGTTATATTTTTTGTAACTTTATGCAAATCATGTTTTGCATAAAGTCAGAAAAATAGTTTTTAACAAAAATTCTGGATTAAAAACTCTCGAAACTAAGTGATTACAATGATTGCATATACAATATTATTGTGCCATGTTATTTATTGATTGAAAATGGGACAACACTGCATGAAATGATAACATAATGTAATATAATATTTAAAATCAATAACACACACATATACTCGAATATAAGCCGACCCCCTGACTTCAGAGTTTAAAAATCATTAATACTGCAAATAAAATCCCTGCAACAATTTCCATAATAACTATTCCCATAACCCTTCAGTAAGTCACTACTTAGATAACACACCTTTAATTCAAGAAAAAATATTTTATAAAAATTGTTTTGGCTCTCATGAGCTCTTTTCAGTTACATTACAAAAAATTAAACATTTAAATATACATCATTATGCAATGTACACAACTGCTATCATTGATATTAATAGGAAAAAATAAACCCAACAATATGTAGCAGAAATACGTTTATTTTGATTCGAATTGTTTTAAACTATATTTTGATCATTGTCAGCAAAAATCATTAAAATGAACTTATATAGAACAATGGAATAATTATAGAACAGAATAGCATGTATATGTTTAAATTTCAGATATGATTATATATAATATATGTAAAATATGTTTGTAATCAACTCTTCCTATTATTATGTATAATCATATCTTAAATTTAAACATGCATGCTCTTCTGATCTATAATTATAACATTGTTCTATGTAAGTTCATTTTAATGACTTTTGCTGACAATGACCAAAATATGGTCAAAAATGTTTAAATTCGAATATAAATAAATGTATTCCTGCTACATAGTGCTATATTTATTTTCTCATATATACATCATTATTTGAAATTATTAAATGTTTTGCATTTAATAATTTAAAAATTAAAATTCACATGTATGCACAAAAGTATATACTGGAAAACCTGTGCTAGGTGGCCAGCATTCAGCACAGGTTTGCTATATTTGGCTGCCAGATATAGTTAGTTACAAATTTCTTTATTAAACATCAAAATTTATGACATAGTTTCACATTTTTAATTAAATTTAAGGAAAAAAATCACTAGTTAATGATTCACTTTAGAATTTTCACTTTAGAATGATCAGTTCGTAGAAAATCTAGAACTCATCTGGCATTTCTGATCAAAGCATGATTTGTTGGCCATCTAGTATATGTAAATAAATTACTAAATATACATTAATACAAAAAAATAATATTTTCATACTTTTCTTAAATGTTTAAAAATAAAATTTAAATATTATTGCATAATTTTTGATATGTAAGATTTTTGACAATTTTTAAAACTTAAAATTTTAATGTTTTATAAATACTTAACATTTATTATTAATATTTAACTTTAAAGTTAGGTATATTTATATCATAACCAAAACAATGTCATTTTATTTACTGTATATACTCGAATATAAGCCGACCCCCGACTATTAATTATGATTTTATAAAAATAGCTTTTTATTTTCTATATTTTAGACTATGTTATGTCCTCAGCATATATCAAAAATGGTGAATCTTGAAAATGAATTGGAGTCTGTAGCAGTATATAGGAGAGTTTATGTGAATCGTGATGAACATAAACAAGTAGCAAGGTTTGTATATAATTAATTTCTATTGTCCTTTAAATAAATAACTGTTTATAAAAAATTATCATTGTAATTCATAATTGAATTGAAATAATTTTGATTTTAATGACCTATAAATGATATATTAATTTATACCAGTGGTTCTCAACCGCTGTCTCGTCAAAGGTTTGGCTGGCACACTAGTGTGCTGCCAAACCTTTGATGGTGTGCCACGAAAAATTAAGAATGAATTGTATATATGTAATTCCATGAATCATTTATTAATAGTGAAACATGGTTGGCTGGATATCTCTTTTGCAGCCAAACCACTGTACCGATTCCTATAAGTAGGATATTGTTAGAAAAATCTAACCCTCAAATTTTTGCGACAGCAAAAATTTTTTGTCGTTATTCATAATTTAAAAATTAAGGAATAAAAATTAAATTAAAATTATAGTCTCTCTAAAAAGACAAAACCCGCAGGTTGTGTTATAACTTAATAAGGGCTGCCATTTAATAATCCAATGTATGAGTATGTCTGTATTCTGAATGTAATAAATAAGAATAAATACAATAATCTGTTAATAAAAATTTGTTATTAAATCTAAATTATTATTTAACTTAGGTGTTCCGCCAAATTTTAAAATATTAAATTCCTCAACAAAAAAAAGGTTGAGAACCACTGATTTATAGTACTGTATATACTGAAATATAAGCCGATCTGTGTATAAGCCGACCCCCCAACTTCAGAGTTTAAAAATCGGTAAAACAGGTTACGTTACATACATATATACCGTATATACTCGAATATAAGCCGATCCGTGTATAAGCCGACCCCCGACTTCAGAGTTTAAAAATCGGAGCCGATCCGTGTATAAGCCGACCCCCCCCGACTTCAGAGTTTAAAAATCGGTAAAAATGCATAACCCGTGTAAGTTATCCCCTGATTTTAGCACTTAAAATTTGGCAGAAATTTGAAGCCGATAAATTACTTTTTTTTTTATTTTTAGTTATCGATATATTAATGCCATTTGCCAAAATAAATATATTTTATTGAAAACTTTAAATATCATAAAAAATAAATTTTATAATACAAATACCAATATATAATTTAAAAAGTAAAATTTTACGTTATCCGAAGCGATCGAGCACGTCGCACTGCTGACTCCAACCTGCATTTGTATAAGTGCATCAGATAAGTAATGCGATTCAAGAATTTCAATACGATTTTAGAAGAAAGTCACATAGGTAAGAGGCACAGGGTGCGAAAGACTGACTCACCACTTGTTAACAAAAAAAGCAAACGCAAATTTAACAATAAAAATAGAAAATTGACAAATTCTGAAAAGTTATTGCATTATATATGTAATATTTCCTATCTACCATATATACCATATATTAGTAATATATGATAAAAATATAAATGTTTAAACAAGTCTAAAAGAGTTACTGTATATACTCGAATATAAGCCGATCCGTGTATAAGCCGACCCCCCCCGACTTCAGAGTTTAAAAATCGGTAAAAATGCATAACCCGTGTAAGCCTACCCCGACTTTAGTACTTAAAATTCAGCAAAAATTTGAAACCGACAAATTCCGTGATTTTTGATTTTTATTTATCGATATATTAATGCCATTTGCCAAAATAAATATTTTATTGAAAACTAAATATATACATATAAAATAAATTTTATAATACAAACACCAATATATAATTTAAAATGTAAAATTTTACGTTACCCAAAGCAATCAAGCATGTCGCGCCGCCGACTCCAACCTGCATATGCCGCACAACCTGATGTGCCGCGATGCAGAAATTCTCGACAATAATCCAGCACAGCACGCCTACATAAGATTCTTGGAGAATTTTATAATACAAACACCAACATATAATTTAAAAGATAAAACTTTACGTTACCCAAAGCGATCTAGCGCGTTGTGCCGCCGACTCCAACCTGCATTTGTATAAGTGCATCAGATAGGCGACACTGTGCTGCCTGATGCGCCGCGTCGCAAAAATTCTCGACGACAATCCAGCACAGCGTGCCTACATAAGATTCGTGGATTATTGTCAGAATTTCTGCGTCGCAGCATATCAGGCAGTGTGAAGTTGTCTGGCTGATGCACTTATATAAATGCAGATTAGATTCGGTGGCACGACGCGCTGGATTGCATCAGATAAAGTAAAATTTTACCCGATGCAGATGTTAGGGTTACATTGCTTCAGAAAATATCAAGTTAACAAATAATAATAAATTTTGATAATTTACATAAAAATCTTTTCTTTTTATTATTGTTATTGAATAACTGTTTTCTTTTTTTAAAAAAAATTCATATTTAAGTATCACAGTAAAAATTCCATTGGAATACGTCTATGTCATACAGCTCCCAAGAGACCGTTCGAAGTTTCGTTTTTCCTTACATTGTATTTTGTCTAGTTAAGTTCAGTTGTTATCATATTCAAATCTTTGATCGTATTTTAAAATGACTGGATTATCCTAACGATGACGTCATACACTGTTAGGATAACATGTGCAACGTGGAGATGGCTATAGTGATATCTAGATGTTAAGCATGCGATTTCAAAGTTTTGATTTTGCTTACAATGAACTATTTGATAGACTAAAGTTATTTTTCAGTACCGATTTGAAATTATTATTTTTTCATTATTTTAAATATTATTTTAGTTATTTTTTAATCTATTTTAGTTAAATCATGGATGAGTTAAATATAATAAACACATATGGATTACTAGCAAATGGATTAAAATATTAATTTATAATAATGAAAAATAAACACATTTTTCAATCAAAAATGAATCCTAAGTAAGATTCTCAATCAATTGTCGAATTTTCGTGTCACGTCGTATTGGGCAGCACGGCATCGCCTATTTCATTACAGCATATAAATGCAGGTTGGAGTCAGCGGCATGACGCGCTTGATTGCATCAGGATAAGATAAAATTTTACCTGGTATTGTATTAAATGAATTATTGCAAAATTTTCTTCTCTGGTCTTCAAGAGACGTTCAATAACCTATATTACTTAAATGGTTTTGCTTATTACTTCAATTTCTCCAGCCAAAAAAAAGTTGATTTTTTTTGATGCCGTGTATAAGCAGACCCCACTTCAGAAAATTTTTTTTGAGAAAAAACCTCGGCTTATACACGAGTATATATGGTAACTAAATCATGTTTATGTTTTTCTTCCTATTTTCAAACCATACTTACTGTGTAAGAATCTATTTTATTAATAATATTTGTACCTTTTTTTTATAAATTGTAAGATTTTTTGCAATTCTTCCTTGTTTAGGATCTTCCACTATATTTAATAATCTTGCATTTGCTATTTAATTTCTGTATCACATATGTTTGTCCTCTGTGAAAGACCTATTTTTTGTTTATTTTTCTATATGTCAATCATATATTCATGTAATCTTTTTTCAAAAGATCTGATCATGTAGATATATAATGCACTACTTGGAGATTCTTATTCTTTATCAGAACACAACAGACTTTTGATGTTTATAATGAGGAAGTATGTCCTTATCATTCCTAATCATATTTAATAATGTGTTTCTCTTATTAAATATTATGTTAACTCAAGCTTATACAAAGAAAACCATTTTAAAATTAAAAAGAAATATAAACAAAGGAAAGCAAAAAAGTAAAATTATAAAGACAACAAAGAAAAAAAGGGAAAAGGAAAAATCTTCCAAGTAATGGACATATATAAACTAATACCCAAAATGAAAAAAAAAAAAAAAAAGAAAACAGAAAAGTATTTAGGTATGAAAATATTTTTTGTATATTTAATAGTTTCTTTATTTAAAATGTATATAGAATATACATGAATTTTAATTTTTAAGTTATTAAATGAAGAACATTCATATATAAAGAGAGCTCATGGAAAGGCAAAAGTACTTCAATGAAACATTTTTTCTTGAATTAAAAGTGTGTTATCTAAATAGTAATTTGTTGTAAGAATTATTTAAATCATTGACACAAATACTAGAGATAATAACTTTAGATTTATTCTTTGTTTATTCATTTTAAAATTTTCATATTATTTCCAGATTTATATTATTGTTCTTCTCATCTTATTCAAGTTTGAAAAGATATATGAATTTCAAACTTTCATTAGTATAGACATTAACAGTGGAGAAATTTTATAATTAAAAAGATCAAATTTATCAATAACATCTTAAATACAAAATCTTTATTGCTGTATTATGATTCTGTAGATATTTTCTGAAAATACTAAAAGTTATTATAATCATTTTATTTTAAATCTAATTACTATTCATTTAAAAAATACTTCTGCTTTCTTATTCTAAATAATCTATTTTAATATTAATAGTAAAACCTATTACAGGTATTGTACTATATGAATATTCAATTTCATAAAATAACAATCAATTTATAAGGCTAAATTATTCTATTTACATGTAGTTTGGATAGTTTTATAAAGAATTTTCTATATTGTAAATTAAAGCTATTATCTTAATGCAGATATGATTCTTTGCAGATGAAATCTATATCTTTGGAAATAAATTTATCATTTCATTATCTTTTATTATACTATGCACAAGAATTTCTCAATTACTAAATTTGTAGTTTCTTGTAGATTAGATTACTACAATGTTTTGAAACTCTAACTGCACCACAACTTTTACAGCAATGTTTCTTATTTTACATAAAGTAGAAATTCCTATTTTATGCAAAGTAAAAAATTTAAGAATTGCTTTTAGTAAAAAGTTTTATGAGCATAACATTGAAGTTAAATGGAAGAAAACAAAAATTATAAAGTACTGTAAAAATTTCAAAGAAGGTATCATAAAGGAGTCATTAGAAATTGTGGAAAGAGCACTATATAAAAATATTATTAATGACAACAAATTGATACCATTTCTAAGGTATGGATGTATAGTTTGCAGAATAATCTTTAAGAAGTTAGTGCTAATAGCAAACACTTGAATGACATCCATGAAGAATTTTCTAAATAATGCTTATATTTATAGTAATTACTCTATATTTGTAATTGTTTGTAAATTTAGTGCATTAGTGTATTCTTTGTACTAACTTAAGTAAGAATTTATGTTTTGAATTTTTGAAATTAATGTTAATTCAAATTTGGAATGCTTATATTCTTATGGAATTTTGATGTTAGCTGAAAATGGTTGAAATGTATAATCAAAAATATTTCTAAAATTAAAAGTTCTTAATTTATTACTGTTGTATAGTGCTTATTTGAATATTTCTTTATACAATGTAATGCCCACACCAAACTTTGCACTTAAAAAGATTCACTGATTCATCTACTGTAATTTTAGAAAAAGGTTGCTTGTTAAATTCTATCAAATTCTAGAATTATCCAAAGATGTTTTGATTTTTATTATTATAATTGTGAGATGGAAATATAAAAAGAATCAAGTACAGTGGTGCCTCACAATCTGATGTTCTTGCAATTCGACATTTGAGTTTTGCGGGTTGGCGCATGCACGTGCATGGAATTGTACGATACCATTTGCTATTTGTTAGTTCTTTTTGGGCTACTTTGGTGTTTGCCCATGTTGTTTGTGTTAATTTTCAATTATAAATTTTTCAGAAAGTAAAAAATTTGTAATTATTATTATTTTTTTGAATGAAATGTAAAGATAAGTTCAAAGAGAACTGACCAGAGGAATAATTCTGAAAAGAAGAACAAATCAAAGACAAAGAAAAAAATTTTAGCTAAAGTGCAGAAAGGTAGAACAGTTAAAATGTAACTTGAATATGGCATTCATAAGACAACTGTAGCAACATTTTGCCACAGAGAGAGTAGATTATGGGTGATAGGTGTCTGCTGGAAGACTTCATTCAATATCCAAGGGCTAATAAATTGTATGTTATGTATAAAATAGTGTATTTTGTAATTTAGTGTGTTATACAATAGTGGTGTATAAAATAGTGTATTTTGTAATTTAGTGTGTTATACAATAGTAAGGGGGTAAGGTCTTGGACCAGGGTAATGTGATGCGTTTTATCTCTGCTTTTGAGACTTAGCCACTCCTTTACCAAGACCGCACTGCATGGCAAAGAGCCACATCCTTCTCGAGGTGCCCCCATTTTTACAGAACAGTGTGGATCTAGACCTGGTCGTCGATAAACATCCCAGAAGAAGGCAATGGCAAACCACTTCTGTATTATGCCAAGAAAACTGCATGGACAAATCTGTTAGTGTTAGCATTATGATGCTGGAGGGTGACCACCCAGGCCTGAAGGCATCCTTATGGCTACTGGGGAAGAACAGAGGACCTCTTTGAGTAGCTCCATGCGTAATGACATAACTAGGTCAAAGTCACAAGGAAGCCTAATTGTTGATTGTTGCAGCAGTGAAAGAAAAGACCCATGTTTCATGAAGACACATACTGTAGGAACCTGGAACGTAAGGAGTATGAATCAAGGCAAACTGGAGATTGTGAAGGCAGAATTGGTTCATACACAGTTAGAGATGTTAGGTGTAAGTGAGTTAAAGTGGACTGGAAAGGGTCACTTTAACTCCGGAGAATTTGTGATATACTACTCAGGTCATGACTCCAAAAGAAGAAATGGAGTAGCTTTTGTTCTTCAGAAGACCATTGGCAAATCAGTGATTGGTTTCAACCCGGTTAATGAGAGAATAATTACAATAAGAATAAAAGGACATCCAACAAACATCACTTTTATTCAAGTCTATGCACCTACCACAAGTGCCACAGAAGAAGAGATTGTGAAGATTTTTATAGCAAGCTACAAGAAACAATAGACACCATTTCAGGTAAAGACATGCTGTTGCTAATTGATGACTGGAATGCGAAAGTTGGCGAAATTAGAGTACCAGGGATTACTGGGAAATTTGGTTTAGGAACTCGCAATGACGCTGGAGAAAGATTAATTGATTTTTGTGGAGAGAATTCTCTATTCATTGCTAACACCTTTTTCAGCAGCACAAAAGAAGACTTTACACATGGACATCCCCAGACGGACAACATCGAAACCAGACTGACTACATAATAGGAAATAAAAGATGGAAGAGTGCAATACAATCTGCCAAGACTCTCCCGGGTGCTGACTGTAAAACTGATCATGAACTACTGATTTCAAAAATCAGGATTAAAACTAAGAAAGCTGAAGAAACAAGCTCCACCCACAAGATATGATCTAAACAACATACCATTAAAATATTCAGTTGCTGTAAAAAATAAATTTAGTGTTGATATTTTTTGAGTTTACTATTCAAAGTTAAAATTATATTTTTACACCTTTTAAAATCACTAAATTAAAAGGGTCAATTGAAGCATGTGTAAGAAACATGCAAAATACCTACATGAAAGTCTTGGCTAACCAGTTTTCATTCAATAAATCCTTTGGTTTTATTCATGGTCTTTTCTTTAGTTGTCTAAGATACAACAATAAGAATTTCATTAAATAATTTTTTAATACAATGGTATATATTAGATGATAATGGCAAACTGTTTAATGTTATTTTGTCATAAAAAAATTAAAATAATCTGTTACTGTTATATGTAGATACTAATAGAATAAGGCCTTTGTAAGATAAATATAAATTTATTATATTAAACAAACTAAAAGATGATTAAATACAAAATTAAGGTAGATCATATGGAGACTCTACTGCGACTAACTCTGTGTGTTCAGCCTCATTCTCGCAATGCTCTGACTTTGTCTAGCAACCAAACTTTTGTTTAACATTTGAAATATATACTGTATTACTTTTTTTAAAGATATTTTGAAGATTGAATTTGATGATGATGATTTTTTTATTTTCACTTGCCAAATCAATTAACTTCCTCAGTCATGCAAAATTTGTAATAATGATGATTACTCGAAGGATATACTATCTTATGCATTTTATATGTCATAAGATAAAAGTTACACCTGTAATAATACATTCTGCAATGTTTATTTGAATTTATATTTTAAAGAGAATTTTAAAAAACAATGTATATTATTTTATCATTTCTCTCTACTTTTTGTTTTGTGGAGTTAATCGATTTGACAAATGAGCAGCTCATATATGTTGAATTTTTTGATATAAATTGGAAAAATTTATAAAAAATTAAAATGAAAATTATTGGAATGAAGGAAAAACATACCAATAAATATATTTTGTTATTAATAATGACAATATTTTAATAAATTTGTTACTTTTCAACTAATAATATGATATAACTTCATTAATGAAAATTTGCATAATACTTCATTTATTATTGATAATTTTTTAAAGTATGGTCTGATTTTCTTCATTCATAGCTTCTTTTATTCTGAAGGCTTGCTATTGGATGGCTAAGATTTCATACAAAAAAAATCATATTTTCTTCAATCTCATACAAGGAATGAAAAGTTGTGAAAAATATAAAATTAGAAAAAAATTTTCACATTAATAGAATAAGAATAAAAATTGGAATAAATTGTAAAAATTTCAAAATATTTCAATGAACATTAAAAATAAGCAAGATTTCACAATCTGAAGTTTTTGCTTATTAAGCTTAATTTCCAATATCTTGTGAACTTCAAAGGGTTAATTCAGATAACATTAATCCAGTATGTATGATACAATTCATAATAGAAAATTTTTTCCATGCATCAATGACTGTAAGTCTTTTATCATTGTTTAGTTTATCCAAATACATTAGAATTATTGCTTTATGTAGTATGTTTTAAATAGTTGTATCAAAGAAGTCATATTAGGTGAGAGAAAACAAAACTGCATATTTGGGAGTTCTTAAACCAGATGGCTTAAGAACTCCAGGTGCATTGATTACAATCAATTGAACTTTAAATTCAAGATGATATTCTTACATATAGCATTTAATTTCTGGGACAAAATATTTATTGAACCATTCAGTAAAAATTTGTGTTATTCAGGCTTTTTTATTAATCATGAAATAAACTGGTAATTTATTCAAATTATACCTTTCATTGACCATGGCTTTAGGGATTGATTACAAGATATGCTAGTAAACTGTAGTAATTTTAAAACATAGAAAGATCACACAATCTTTAAATTTTGTAGAGAAAATTTCAGAAGGCTATACACAGCCTTCTGAAGTTTTCAGTTTGGTCTAAGACTAATTTTAAGCCTATACTTTGAGGTTAATGATCTAATGAAGTCCTCTGTGTCATCTTGTTATTTCCATATAACTAGTAGATCGTCTACTTATAAATATCTGATATAAATTTTTAAATTCTGCTTGAATGTTGCAAGTATTCTTTTTTCTACAAACCTGAGAACTAATTCTGCATTATACTTGCCAATAGGCCTCCTATAGAAACTCCTGATGTCTGCCGAAAGATTTTTCTTGTCAAAGATAAAATACGAATTATGGGAGATTAGGGCCACTATGTCTCTTAATACATCTGCAAATTGGTCTGAATGTGGCAAGTTTTCAAAAAGAAATCTATATAATTCTAAACATATAGGCAGGAGTACAAGGGAGGGATGGAACTTTTCAAAATCCATTACCACCATAATTCATTGTTTTGAGGTGAAAATGTTCTTAGTTTTTGTATTAATTGTGATGATTCTATTGTGTAGCCATAATTATAAAGATTCAAAAATATTAGAGATTACTTGCTTAGTACGAAAGTATATTAAAGACAGCTCATTAGCAAGTATAGATTTTAATGCTAAATAAAAATCTATACTTGCTAATGAGCTGTCTTTAATATAATTATAAAGTTTTGGAAGGTACCATCTTGCAAACTTTGTCTCTAAATTAATCAGCAGAGACCTTGTTTTATCCACTATAGGCCTACAGGAGATAGGTGTTTTGTGCATCTTAATGTGGCAAGTTTTCTTTTGAAAACTTACCACATTCAGACCAATTTGCAGAGACATAGCAGCCCTAATCTCCTGTAATTCATATTGTAAGGAGAGGGAGGAGTTCCGGTCCCGCTGTCATCGGAGGCCGCCATAGTGGATGTCCGACACAGAAATTCTCGACAATAATCCAGCACTGTGCGCTTACGGTCGCGGCGCATCAGGATGTGCGACGTCGCCTAGCTGATGCACTTACATAAATGCAGGTTAGATTCGGTGGCACGACGCGCTGGATTGCAACAGGTAAAGTAAAATTTTACTTTACCCGATGCGGATGTTAGGGTGACATCGCTTCAGAAAATATCAAGTTATTAACAAATAATAATAAATTTTGATAATTTACATAAAAATATTTTCTTATTATTATTGCTTATTACTTCAATTTCTCCAGCCAAAAAGAAGTTTATTTTTTTGATCCATGTATAAGCCAACCCCCCACTTCAGAAAATTTTTTTTGAGGAAAAAAAAAACCTTGGCTTATATACGGTATATAGTTTATATCAATCTTTGTATTTTTATTATATTTTGTATGAATATATTTGTTGCATATAAGTTTGATCAAAATCAGTTCTAAATAATTTAAGAGTTTCCTAAATCATTACTATTTATATTAGTTATATTAAATAATCAATTTTATTTATTTATTTTTTCAAAAGTATGAACAAGAAATTGAGAAATTAAAATATATGATGCAGAAACTTCAAGGAAAATTATCAGATACAGAACAGAAGTTAACTCAGCAGGAGAATATTACAGTACAAGTGGTTTCAGAATGGAAATCACGTCTTGAGGCAGGAGAAGAACGCATTAGAAAACAACAAGATGAAAAGGACCAACAAATGAAAAATATCATTACTAGGTATATTAAATTATTTTAAGAATTTTATATTCAAAAATATTATTCATCTAGTTTTTGTAGTGACATTATAGATTTCCTGGAAATGACCATATAAAATGAGAATGCACAATATAAGAACTTTTTAATATATAGTGTCTGAAAATTACTTAAATAATTTTATCCTTTAATGAAATTTATGATGGCACATGTAGGATTATTAAATAAGTATTTTTAAAATCTGTTATTTTTTAAAAATTTTAAAATCTATAGATTTAAAACTTTTTAAATCTTGTGATTTTTAAACTTGTGAACTTTTTAAATCTTGTCTTTGGGTTGTAATTTATAAATACAGTATGTTAGATGTAATTCTTTGCATTAAATAATTCTCTTAGAAGCCAAACTGATCTAACTCCAATTTTTTGTAAATTTTTCAATTTTAGTATCCAAAGTGTATGTTTGCACTAATCATGTGTTCAGGTGCTAAAATTGAGAAAATTACAAAAAAATGGAGTTAATCAGTTTGGCTTCTCACAAGCTCAAATAAGGAATAGTTTTCCAACTCTATAGAATCAAATTGCAATAAAGCTGTATGTGAGTGAATAATTTCATTAGGATTATAGAATTTCCAGTTTATTAAATTCATATTATTTATACAATATGAATTTAGTTCTCCAGAAATAGATATATTTGAATAAAATTGTCCAATTCTCATGAAATCCTGTTTTATTGAAATTTTAGTTCTGAGTAGTTTGATTGTACAGAATATATAACAAGAATTTTTTAGAAATAGTCATTATTAATTTTCTTTATTTTTTAACAGATTAATAACTGTAGAAGAGGAACTTCGACGTGAACAACAGGAGATGCAAGAAATGATTGCAGTAAAACAAAAAGTAATTGATGCACAAGAACGAAAGATACAAAGTTTAGATTCGGCCAATACTCGTCTGATGACTGCCCTAACATTGCTGAAGGACAGGTATCAATTGCAGGGTAGGAATGGAATCTCTTGTTCTCCACCAACAGTTAAAATGGCCATATTGGAAAATGGTGATAACAAATACAAAAGCAGCTCATGTTGAATGGCATAAGGTTTTTGAATTTTTTTAAGTAATAAATACAGTCAATCCCCATCACTTTATCAAAAAATTTGCTGTTCAGAATTGTGCCAGATCCTTGTAAATATTAAGAGGACAAAAATAAGAGTTTTGCCATTGATATGACAAAATTCAAAGTAAAGTTGTTTGAAATTTTTAATTAAAGCAGTCTGTTAATAGTCGTGGTTGTTAGATTTGTTCATCTGATATTGCTCAAATCAGAACTGCACAGACTATTCTCTGCAGGAGAACAGTTACTGATGCATAATATAGATTTGCAATTAGAATTATTAAAGCTCATTGTGTAGGTCATAGAATGGTTATCATGAGTCATAAAATAATATTTTTCAGAATTTATAAAAAATTTTAAATGTAAGTTCCTCTAAAGAATGGTGTCAAATGTTTTTATACTTTAAAATTAGTAAAAGAATACAATTTAATGAACATGCATTGTTTTTCCAAAAAAAATAAAATTTTTCTCTAGGGAATTGCTTGTTATAAAGTACAAAAGTAATTAAATATGTTTTAATAAGAATAACTCTTTATGACAAAGTAGTATACCTAATTTATAATCAATTTTGCAAAATAATTGTATCAAGAATTAGAAATAAAAATATTCTACAGATACTGAGATAATTTAAACAACAATATATTTCACATCAAAGTGATTTGAAATTTGTTAGGAATGATTGAAGTTCAAATTTTGAAATATAGCACTTAAAATTATATTGGCTTTTGTTTACATAATGTCATTGTTTTATTATTGTTACAGTATTACTATAACCATTCATCAGAACTGAGTTATAAAAATTTTGAATTAACTTATAAATTTTAAATGTATATTTTAAAATATTATCTGGTTAAAGAGATCTTGATTATTGATCCTATTATTGCAATTGCTCATAGTAATATCTTCACAAATGCATTCTAGGACAGCTCACCATGCAGCTTTTCTTGGCACATTTATGATGTATGTGATATATTTTTTAAATTTGCAGAATGTATTCATTGATATAAATTGCTCAACAAAATAAACTGAAGCACTGTAAAGAGTTACCTTTTCACCTTGCCATTTTTCAATCTATTGTAATATTTCTTTTGTATTATATTATGCATAATGTGATGTATATAGTGTTTTCAGTTTGTGTTAACTGTCATTATTTAAAATACATATTTATTTGTCATAAGTATATAATCCCGAAAAATTGTATATGGATTATTTGCACTTGTAAATAAAGATACAATATATAAAAAATAGATTTAAAAAACTGTTTTTTCCTTTTTTTTTATTTGTAATATAGAGTATTCTTAATCTGAAAACCAGATAACAAAAATGAAAAATTTCTGTATTTCATCAAAAGCAGAATTTGCTGTTGTTTTTTTCTTTTACATAAGTAAACTAAATATCTGCAATACTGTATTTGTTTGCTTATAAGACATTTCAGCATAGAAAGTGCATCCTAATTTTAGAACAGTAAATTTAAAAAGAAAAAATTTATTGTTAATTCTTTGGAAATTCAAAATTCAATAAAATAAAACCCCAGAAAACAATAAAGGTATAGGATTAATATTCTTATTATTTTAGTATTATTCAACTCAGACTCATTACTGACATGATCATTTTTATCCTCGATATTATCATAATCATCAGGTAGGCTTAAATATATAACTGGAAGTCAATTTTTTTAATTACAGAAAAGTGTACTGATTATCTATTATAATATTTATTCTAACGATGTAAATTATCCTTTAATTACATTTAGTCATTTGCCAACTTCTCAGCCTTTATATGTACCGTATTATCACTTTTAGCTTATAAGACAGGGCAAATTTTTAAAAATATAGTCGAATCGCGAATTCCATAACCACAAATTCGATTTTCGCGCTTATTCGCGGATTCTCGCTGAGCGGCGAAAATACTGTTATAAATGTTACTCTTACATGTAGTCTGTGTCGTTCTGCCCGAAAAATCTCATTACCTGTCCTTGCTCACTTCTCATCTGTGATCTGTGGAGTGAGCATACTGAGCAAGGATATCGTCTGCAAGTCCCATAGAATAATGTGACCCTATGCTTAAATGCAGCCTCAAATTTAGGCACTTAACTTCCTGCGCATTTATTCCTTACGCCGAGATTTTTAAAAAATCTGAGGCAAAAAGCGACGCAGTTTTCAACGCAATTCAGAAAGATAATGTGTCAGCTGCCATCAAACAACTACTCATCAAAACTTAAGATTTTATTTACTACAAAGTTATTGTTTTAAAAACTTAAAGATTACTGTAATTATAATACTGTTTATAGTGTTGTACACCGCATATATTGTAATTATTCGTAAGTACTGTAATACACAATAAATAAGATGTCTTTAAACAGAAAAACACGGATAAAGCAAGAATGAAAATGTTAAGAAGAAACGTTCGCAGGAACCTAAGGCTCCGTGCCCACATGCAATTATCAGTCGGTTAACTATTTAATTGCAGGAGTGAGAACAAATGACCTATGAGATTGCGCCCACTAACAACTCTTTTGTTGGCAGATTAAACAGTCTGTGACCTGTCACAAATAAAACGATCGTCCAACTAGGGTGTGACATATAGCTTTGTACAAATCAATACGAATATATCTGGACGAAAATTTGTCATTCGCTTTTCAGTTTTGGTGGCTACATAAATAGTTAAGTAAAACATTAAACTAGTTTCATATTTATAATATCTTTAAAAATGAATATTCTTACTGAATACATTAATATTTAATTATATAACGTTAAAAAAAAATACACATTGAATATATTGTATTTAATAGTTAGAGGAAATGGATACCGATGATTGGACAGAAAAATTTATAAAAACAGCTCAGTCTAAACCAATCTTATATAATAGAGTCACGAAGAAACATTCCGATACGAATTTAATCGCTCAACTTTGGACAGAAGTTTGCCAAATCTTGTTCACACATTTCAATAGAAACTGATCAACAGTTTCAGTTTTAAAATGGTGTCAAAAGCAATTGTGAGTGAAGTTGTACAGATAGTAACATTTTTCTTAAAAAACTTTTTTTGTATATTTTACGCCCCTTTCCAATGAATGAGATTACTATGGGGGCGGGGGCAGTTCCAATCACAGGTTGTACCCACACCCGTGGAGGGGGCCGGATGATGAAGGACGGGGATCGCCGAGCCGGGCCTAGTATCCCGAAAAACTTTTTTAAAAGATATCAGACCCGGGTCCATCTGCGTGGCATGCCGACAGCGTTACCACTCGGCCATCCGGCCGCCTAAAAAAAAAACTAAAAACAATTTTATTTAACATGAGCAAAAATCATAAGAAATGTCGTTTTTGGATGAGGCAATGGATTTTAAGAGGAAATCGATTGCGAACTTGACAGTCAACTGAAGTTCACACGTTTCAAGACAAGTTTCAATTTAAAAACAAATGACGGATGACTCATCACTTGAACGATAAAGTTTGATTGGGTCAAACTTTTCTTGATCCACTAAAAAGTTGATCAATTCTATTGAAACAAAGGTTCTCACTATAGCTTTCATTCAACTTTTGTTGATCAACTATAATCGGTCAATTAAACTTGATTCGTGAGAACGCGCCTTAAGGTAGAAACTTGGTATAACTTGACAACAGAAGAAAAAAACCTTGAAAAGTAATGTCGGGATATAGACACCTGAACTCCACAGGTGGGAAGCTTGAGGACATGAATTACATTAACCGATAATTGTGAAATATTTAGACCAGCTTAAAGGAGAATTAGTATTCCAACTAAACTTTTGATAATATGTTTATTTCCTTCGTCTCTTTGTTCTCCATCTATTATAATTTAATAATAACTTTAATAATTTGTTTAACTGAATATTGGTTATTTAATTTTTGTAAATATGTTTTAGATGTTGCTGCATAAATAATCAAATCATAAGACACAATCCTTATTATTTCTGCATTCAACCAGGCTTTACATATTAGGTCAGAAATATATCTCATATATTTCCAAGTAAAATCAGTTTTTCTATATAATTTTTTTATTAAATAATATGAAATTTGTAGCTTAATTTTGCATCTGAAATAACTCCTAAATCTTTATGACTCTCTCGAAAAAGAAATATTTGTATCTCTATATCAATATTATGTTGTTTATTCAAATTGTTTCATAAATTTTGTTTTATTTAGATTTATCACAAAATTGTTATGGTATAACCAAAAATGTATACTTTCTAAATCTGAAATTAAATTATTTATGAAAGAACATTCCAGTAGGAATTTAATCGCTCAACTTTGGATAGAGGTTTGCCAAACTATGGTAGAAAATTTGTATAACTGATCTAGAAAATGAGTTGTCGGCCAACTGTTAATTGCATGTGTGCTCCAAGGAAAAAAGTAGATCTTTTAAGCTAACAAATATAATAATTTGTTTCATAAAAGTATGACTTATAAGAATACAATAAGTATAATAGTTATATCCCATAAGTACAATAAGTATAATAGATAATTTATTCCAGAAAAATTATATGATTGAACAGTGTATTTTTTTTATTTAGTTGTTGAAGATTAGTTTAATTGATTTAAATATAAGATGTATGTATCAATTTTCTGTTTAAATCTTATTTCTCAACGGTTTTATTAAATTTGCTTATAAATTATCAATGCGTCAAGCCTGAATACTACAAGTAATGTTTTTATTGAAACAATTTTTAAACTAGTGTTTGCAAATTCTTTTTATTTAGTTGCAGAAAGGCTTCATTTCTTAAGTTGATATCATTTCTATTTTTAAGAAATATTGTATAATTTTTAAATTTAAAAATTCAGAAAATTTAATCTATCTGACATCCAAAATCCTTTTAATTTATTGTTAAATGAAAGTAATAAATTATTTCCCTGACCTAAAAATTAGAAATATCAATCTATAATTCTAATAAAATATTTATTGATTTAGTTTTCCCCAAAATTCTCTTGTGATTTATTTTTTCTATTATTTTCTCGTATTGATTCTTATTAAAAAAATATATCAATATTTAAATGTCAATAAAATTTTATAAGAATATTTTCAAAATCCAGAGAAACTTATTCATACAGATGGTTAAAATAGAAAAACACTGGTGGAACAGAACAAAAGATATAAAGCAGTCTATCCCGATCGCTAAAAGTGGAAAATTCCATTTTTCTGAATAATGCATGATAATCGTAAGAGCTAAGAATAAGATACCAGCATTTGCTAATTGATTAGAAGTAAATGGGATATACAGTATATGCTTTTGTCAATGTATTTTTTGCTATTTAACGATTGCAATTATCTATATAAAAAATAACATTACATGTTACTGTTTGTCTACCACAAGAATAGCTCCCGCCAGGATGTCTACATGGTGGAAATATACAAGGTGTGCTATTGCGCATCCTGTGACGTGTCAGTGACGTCAGACTCGGAGCAGAGAATATTATAGCTACATTACAAATAGGCATATATTTTGCAACTTAGATATTTAAATACACTGTTTTATAGCTATACTTATAAACTAATTGTGTTTCTGTTTGATTTTGTATTAAATATGATATATTGTAAAGCTTTTCAGTATAATATATTTTTCTGTTGTAGCGTCAATTTAAGCCATTATATTTTGAAAATCATTTTAGATGTATTTTTTTTTT